>JAXGGA010005087.1:0-81388 GCA_038373865.1 Uloborus plumipes
TTTTACCAAACTTTTTTCTCGTTGGTAAGTTGGATAATTAAGTTTACTCATATACGCGCATTCGAAGGAGTACTTTTGAAATTTCTATCTTACGACACTTATAAGATGTGTTAAATATAGAGTTTGGTACTTACAAATTTGAAGAATTTGGTGTTTTTTTTTAGTGGTATTAAAAATTCGAAGGAAAGGTGTATTGTTAAGAAATTATGTTTGCAATAACTACAATAAAAATAAATACTACAGAAAAAACACTTAATTTGTACAATTATTCAATAATGATAATTTCATTTTTCAAATGCAGTTTCAAAGTAAATAAGAAAATTAAAATAAATAGCAATAATAATTTTTTCAGTGAGAAACTATGAAAAGCATTTTTGTAATAGTTTGAAAAATTTCGGAGGGGGTTTGAACCCTAAAAACCCACCCTTAAATACGGCCCTGTGCACATTTATAGTTCACATACTGTATTTCAAGCAAACGAGATTATCATATTTCTATTAAAATCTCATTCATTATCAAGATTGTGAATAGCCCTGAGAATTGACAACATCGAGTCCTAGCTGCGTTGTGTCAAACGTAGATACAGAAAACTTAAGAGAGAGAGTTATATGGATCATGCCCGCGACAAAGGAATAACTCCAGTTCCCCTCGTCCCTTTCTGCGAGGAGTAGCTTTTCGTTTGGAAGTGGAGTCTCAATTAGGACAATGATCAATGGCTTGCTCTTGCTCTTCTCCTTCGGAATGAATGATTATTGAGGCTTTTCATCTGTAGATTACGCAGAGCAAACTCGCGGCCGAAGCAAAAATAATCAATTCCGTTGTCTTTGTGAGCGATACTTCATTATTCACTGAACGGAAATTGAGCCTCGCCGGAGTTGTGTGGTGCGAGGCCTGCTTCTCGTTCTGTATCCTAAAAAAATTACTTCTCTGGAGTAAGTAAGCCCCGTATAAGCGGAAGTTGAGGGTTTCGTTTTTTTTGGAAGATTTTCCGATTAGTCATTGGGAAGAATGAAAGAGGTGAGTGTTGAAACGTTACCATGTACAATTCCCAGAAAGAGTTTTCGGGATTAACTGTTGGAAAAAGCGTTTTACCGATTTTTTTGCTATTTAGCACAAATATTTGGAACATGTACATTTGTTTTGTAAGGAATTATCCGAAAAGGAAGGGCAGACATGCCTCATGACTAGATCCCGGATTATATGAACCAAAAAACGATTCAAATAAGCGCTAAAAATAACTAAAAGAAGCACAAAAATTTTAAAAATATACACTAACAGTTCTTTTACTTACATAGAGAAAAGTTTTCTCAATGTCAAGTAAGAAATAATCAGCTTTTCTATTTTGAACTTTTATTGTTAAGGAGGAAAAAACAAAATAGAGCAATTATTCAAACAGAAAATGCTATGCTCATTGACTTCGCTACAATAAATCACCATTTGTGCTTCTAGATTTTTTTTCGAAATGTTCGTCTTTCATTTTCTCGGGAAAAAATGCATAAATAAATAATTAAAAAAAATAAAAAAAAAAATGAAAAATTCAGTGATATGCATTAAAAAGCAGTATATTCCTGAATTTTACACTTAATTTTTTCTTTCTTTCCTTATATTTATTTCTTATTTATTCATTTAATATAATTATTTTTTAATTTCGAGAAAATTAATGTGCATAGCATTTTCTGTATGAATAATTGTTTATTAGTGTTTTTTCTCCTTAAATTCCAAAATAGAAACGCATTTGCATACGTGCATATGCATTTGCATATAAGCTGGGGTTTACACATGACTTATATAACAGCAAAAATTGATCTTTATAGTAGTAAAACTAGAAAAGATAACAGTTGTTAATGCTGTCAAAGAAAAAAAAAATGCACTAAATACATTGTTTTAGATGTTTCAATCATCGCATGAACTTTTTTTAAAGGAAAACAAAATGGTTATGCGGTAGAAAGAGTGTAAAAGGGGGGTCGCAACACAAATGTGGATAGTAATTAAATTTGGTTAATATCGAATTCAATGAAAAATAAAATCCCAATAGATTATTGAACAACGACCAAGTGATAAATCTGAAAAGAGAAAAAAAACTAAGGAAAAATTTTTAATGACTATGGAGAAAATATTATTAAGTGAAAAATATTTATGGAGAAAGGAAAACTTCACAGAACTATGGTTAAGTTACAACGTTTGGCGGGGAAATCGAAAATATTGATGAGAGATCCCACGATATAAGAAACTGAACTGAGTGGGGAATCAAATCCTACCTGAAAAATGATAGTGGAAGAACAAATTAGAATGAGTTAAAAAATATATTCCCAGAATTAAAGAATGTTATAACGAGTTGTTTCAATCAATTCGCAGCTAGGTTTTTCATTTTGTGCAGCGTTGAGGTTGCTCTGCACGATCTGTAGCAGTGTGGCTGCAAATTTGCAATCATTATTGCAGTAACGCATTCACTTTGCATAGCGATGAATTTTTTCTGGGATTGAGGGGGAGGGGGAGGTCAGAGCAAGTAAGAGTAGTTTTAGCCTGGAGGGGGAGAGAAGGGTGGGGGGTGATCACATCGTTCTAAGTTGTGTATGTGTAAACATTAGGGTGAGTCGAAAAAATCGATTTTTTTATTTCGAAATCGCATTACCTCTCAAAAGTTGTGGTTTAGTATCCACAACTTGGAAAAAATAAGACAAAAATTCTAAGTTGACGTCTTCGGTTCGCGCATGAGGCTTAAAGTTGGAAAAAATATGTTAAAAATGGAAATTTTCAAAAGGAAAAAAAAAAAAAAAATTGTAACTTTTTATAATGCAACTGTCATAAGCTGTAAATATTTTGTGCATTTTTAATCTAAAAAAATATTTTATAGCTTTTACATACCTCATTAGTTTGCAGATCAGCCTTAAATTGGGCTAAAATCGCCTACAATGTCAAATTTCGAAAATATCGATTTTTTTTATTTCGAAATCGCATTACCTCTCAAAAATTGGTTTGGTATCCAAAATTTGGGAAAAATAATAAAAAAAAATCTAAGTTGACTCCTTCGGTTCGCGCATGAGGCTCAAAGTTGGAAAATATATGCTAAAAATGGAAATTTTCAAAAAATAATTTGAAAAAAAAAAACTAATTGTTTTCTATCGAATCTGAATCAAATTGTTGGTAGATAACATAATTTGAACAGAAAAATATACACATAACTTCTAGAAGATACATTCTGTTTGTGCATAAGGCTCAAAATATGAAAAAAAAAAGTCAAAAACTGAACCAGAACGCACTACGTCGGCACTGTGCCGGTATATTTTTATTCTACAGCCGACTTGTCTAGACATTACACATATTCTAGGAGACAGTTCGAAGTCCCTGCAGTCTGCACTCCCTTTGGTTGTCACTTAGTCAGCTAGACCCGCCAAACAAACAGCATCTTTAATTAGCAACTGAAAGTGGATCAAAAAGTGCAGCGTGTTTAGCTTTGGGTGAGTTTTTTTTTTTTTTTTGTAACTTTATAGTATATTTTTATGCTCAAGTTTTGTTATATTGTTCTCCGTTCTCCGACTAATAAATAATGGAACCCCTGAAAACTTCTAAACGTTTAATTGTTTGTCCGTTTTTTGGTGCACCGAAAGGGTTAAGTCAAAGTGTTTTACCCACATGTGCAGATGTGTTGTTAGCTTGTTTTGAAGAAAAATCGCAATCTGTAAAAGGCGAACCTTTTTCAAGGATTTCAGATTGCATATCTGCTTAAATAGCAGAAATTTACTGCAAAGCTTCTATACCAATGAACAGTGGTAATACCAATGTACAGATGTATAGTGTACATCTACAAGAGATTGGCTTTTTAGCACAAGAACACGAAAAATTCATTGCAAACCTGAAAGAAGCAACGTCAAAAAGTATAGACTTCGCTTAATTAACAAAATGATTGAGTTTTGTCTTGAAGTTTAATTTATCTTTATCACGACTAAATGACTTTCTCAAAGTGTAGTATTATGGTAATCCTTTATAAATTTTACAATACGTACATGACTGACCGTTGGTATGAAGCTTTGCAGTAAATTTCTTCTATGAGCTATGCAATCTGAAATCCTTGAAAAAGTTTCGCCTTTTATACAGATTGCGATTTTTCTTCAAAGCAAGCTAACAACACATCTGCACATGTGGTTAAAACACTTTGACTTAACCCTTTCGGTACACCAAAAAACGGACAAATAATTAAACGTTTAGAAGTTTTCCGGGGTTCCATTATTTATTATTCGGAGAACGGAGAACAGTATAACAAAACTTGAGCATAAAAATATGCTATAAAGTTACAAAAAAAAACTCACCCAAAGCTAAACACGCTGCACTTTTTGATTCACTTTCAGTTGCTAATTAAAGATGCTGTTTGTTTGGCGGGTCTAGCTGACTAAGTGACAACCAAAGGGAGTGCAGACTGCAGGGACTTTGAACTGTCTCCTAGAATATGTGTAATGTCTAGAAAAGTCGGCTGTAGAACAAAAATATACTGGCACAGCGCCGACATAGTGCGTTCTGGTTCAGTTTTTGACATTGTTTTTCATATCTTGAGCCTTATGCACAAACAGAATGTATCTTCTAAAAGTTATATGTAACTTTTTGGGTTCAACTTATGTTATCTACTAACAATTTAAAGCAGTTTCGATAGAAAAAAAATTACTTTTTTTTCAAATTATTTTTTGAAAATTTCCATTTTTAGCATATATTTTCCAACTTTGAGCCTCATGCGCCAACCGAAGTAGTCAACTTAGATTTTTTATTTATTTTTCCCAAATTTTGGATACCAAACCACAACTTTTGAGAGGTAATGCGATTTCGAAATAAAAAAAATCGATATTTTTGAAATTTGACATTGTAGGCGATTTTAGCCCAATTTAAGGCTGATGTGCAAACTAAAGATCGTATGTAAAAGCTATAAAATATTTTTTTAGATTAAAAATGCACAAAATATTTACAGCTTATGGTATTTGCATTATAAAAAGTTACAGTTTTTTTTTTCTTTTTTCTTTTTGAAAATTTCCATTTTTAACATATTTTTTCCAACTTTGAGCCTCATGCGCAAACCGAAGACGTCAACTTAGAATTTTTTTCTTATTTTTCCCAAGTTGTGGATATTAAACCACAACTTTTGAGAGGTAATGCGATTTCGAAATAAAAAAATCGATTTTTTCGACTCACCCTAGTAAACATACTAGCATTAGAAATCTGACTTAAAACTAAGGCTATGCCTTCTGCCGGCAGGGTTTAATCCCCAAACGCTTTTCTATTAAACTTAAAAATAATTTTTGTCGGTAGTTACATGAAATTTATAATTATACTGCAGCAAATTAGGTCAGTGTTAAAACGCATCAGGTACGATTTTGAGGCAAATCGGTTAAAACACTTGTTGGAGCATCCTTTAATCCTGAGCAGAAATTCTAAACGTTATTCTAATTTGCTCACACAAACGAAATACTTTCGAAAAATAAACCAACTCATGTTGAAGGAACATTTCTTAATACAGTATACATCATTTAATTACATTTACAAGTCACGAATGTCTTCTAAGGAAGATTTTTCGTTTTCTCTTACAAGAACAAAATGCAATTACTCTAATGCACTACATTACTTAAACAAAGTGTTGATGTTACAGGATAATAGAATTGTTGCTAAAAAGTAATTTTACCTTTTTTGGCTAAATTAAATTGTAGACTCCCTTAGTTTCCTTAAAAGATAATGCAAATGAATGTATAATTATTTGAGTAATAAGAAGAAAGTATGATGGAGATTGCTTTTGCGTTTCAAGTTATTCATTAAAAAACCGATCTGGAGGAGAAAATCGAACAAAAATGTCTCGAAGAATTATTTGTAAGATAGGACAAAATAGGCGATTAATGCTAAAAAACACTTGTGGACACTCTTTCAGATTTTATCAATATAAAAATAATTTAATTTGAAATGGGTTGAGGTCTTGACCACACCATTCGAAGTTTCAGGAAAGTAATGACTGATTTGCAGATATTAGGGCCCTGGGCCCCAGTCATCTATCCAAGTTCCCTACACTGTTAAAACTACAGGTTGCACAAGGCATCTTTAAGAGTGAAACATTGTAGCTCCAGCGGCACCCCCTGAAGGAGTGACACTTGACTCTCTATGGCATCCTTGAAGGAGCCGTTTGGCCCCTTAGGGTACCATGGGTCACACATGGGGTGCCATAAGACACCCATGGGGTGTCATAAGGAGCCTAATGGCACCTGCAAGGGTGCCATAGAGAGTCAAGTGTCCCCCCTCAGGAGCTGCCTCAGGTGCTACAACGTTGTTATTTGCAACCTTAAAGTTGTCTTGTGCAACCTGTAGTTTTAACAGTATTAGTGAGTGGTTTAAATCACAGTGTAAAGTATAACTTTTTTGACCGCAGCAAATTGAAAGCAGTCTGAAGCTTTTTTGAACTACATCATATAGAAATAAAAATTTAATTTAGCTTAATTACGAAAAAAAGTCTTAAATTTCATGTATTGAATTGTTGATGACCAGGATGAAAGTTTTGTGGCAAACAAGATATTTATACTAAATCTTTTTATATCGTATGTAATTTGGGGCCTCTAGAAGTTAGGGATCTTAAGTACGTGCCTTGAATGTTCATAAATCTGCCCCTGCATGAAAGCAGTAGAATTTTACATTTCAAAAAGCACTAAGAATGATTTTTTGTCATTTATATAGAATTAATTTATCAGACTTTATAAGAGAGAGAGAGATTTCTGTAAATTGTGTTTTTGACCCATGTACGGAATCTTCAGTAGTATCAGACCATAGAGAGCTTACTAAGTAGGATCTCTGTGTATCAGACTTTTTCAATATGTTCATTTTTTAATTCTTTACTTCTATTGAAAATAATTAATGTGCGCTAAAATGTCTTCAATGCAGTTTCTTGGTATCCCGATGTCATCTGGAATGTTCTTTTCCATTAAGTTAATTTATAAACGTGATACGGTAAACATTTTCCCGAACGAAACATTTTTCACGATATTAGAATGAATCTATATTTTATTGGTATTTGCTTTTTACTAACTTTAACTTTCCTTTTCAACGGTCTTAATGCAGATACACGGGGTGTGGTCTTATAAACTTGAAAATTAATTTCAAAGGCATTAGTTTTTTCAATAATTTGTGAACTTATTATCGTCAATTAACAATGCATAAAAAAACTTTTAATTCTTTCAAGAAGAAAAAAAAATCATATTAAATGCTCAACATTTCAAAAACATTTCTTCCATTTATTGCCGTATAAGTTAAAGAAAGCAGCATTCCAAATCTTTTGTGTTAGTCCTATATTTAGTGTTATAAAACGTAATCCTTAAAAATGTAACTAAAAATAACTTTAATCAATTTTGCAACAACGGTTCCTAGTGGTTAATGATCCGCCAAGAAGGGTTAGAAATAAGTATTTCCATGCATCTTTTGATTAAAAAAAGATCCTAATCGATACATAAAACTGCTTTGTCCCGTGCATAAAATCTCTCCTTCGCATTAAGGCCTCTTATAGAATCTTCATCATTACCACAGATACTTCTTTCTCAGAAAGTTCTGCTTCCTTCGAAGCTCCGCCATTTTGAAACCATTAATTCTATCTCAGGCTTTGATAAAAAAAACCTAGGCATTGCCAGTCTAGGACAAATAACGACCCTGGGATGACCAGTTCGCCGATCGTTAAAAGTTTAAAACTTTAATTAAGAGACTTCCCTGTATTTTGCGATGCTTCAGTTTGTTTAGGTGTTTTTCCTTAACTCCTTAAAAATCACGCTCCAAGAGGGAAAGAATAGAAGTTTGGAGCTTTGTCGCAAATGTGAGACATTTCCTGGACGACGCTTATATCTTTATGATCCCCTTGCATTTTTTTTTTTTTTTTTTGGATGTTAAAATGAAGTACTCATTTATGGGCAATTCCCCCGTTACGGATGAAACAATCAAACTTTTCTCATTCTTTGCAAATCAAGGAATCCTCATCAAAATTTAGGATAGCATAAATAATATCGAATCATACAAGAGAAAAAAAATGATTTTTATCGAACCAAATTCAAATGTATGTGTGTTTAAAGTTTGATTTTTGCTGACGTAATTGTCAGTGGCGTACCCACAGATGGAGCTAAGGGGCTTAACCCCTCCCAGAAGCATGAAGATGAACCCCCTTGATAAAACCAAAGTGCTTGAAATGCGTTTTTTGGACTCAATTTTTAGAAATTTTCAGAGAGATAGCCTCGGACTTCTTTCGTAATTTAGCCAAAAAGGACTATAGTTTTTTTTCTCTATCTCTACAAATTCCAAAACTTTCCAAAGGAGGGTCACTTAGCCCCTCCCCTGGAAACAACACTGAATGCGCCACTGGAAATGGTGGAATAGCTCTTATTCAAATTTTAAGTTTTTAAGTTTGTTAATTCAAATTTTATGGTAGCAAGTGACTGATAATTAAAAATGAATTATAGGAAAAATGAATATAGAACGGGCAGCCGGTACCATCTTTATCGAATACCCGATGGAGTAAGACAGGTGACAAAGATGTACTAACCGTTTGCAATTTCATTCCGCAATTCCTGTAAAGGAATCAAAATTAGTATCTGTAGCTTCCCTAAAACTCTGACTTGTAGACTGTAGAGCTTGGTGTCCTAATTGGTTTGCGACACAGTAGACTTATGTAATAAAATAATATAAAGTTCTTCATTCTGTTTGAAAAATGGAGATTGGAGACTACCAATGAGAAGCGACTCTTGGAGTTGAAGTATCTGTGTATTATACCCTTAAGTATATCTCTGTACACCTATAAAGTATCTGAGCGGTCATTGCAACCGTGGATCATTGCTAAGAAATGACGAATGTCCTATGAACTGCAACCGAATTTCCAAATCAAACGAGCAAATTTGGATGTGGAATATATCTCCAGCGAATAATCAGTTCAAAGATAACTTCGAAATGACTGTGGTATATTCCACTTCAAGACCTACGTAGGATGAAATGCTCGAGATAGATAGGTCTTTTAGAAGCGTACATAACAATCAAAGAACTGAATCTGAATTAGCTTTCTGAATATTACAGATTAAGAGTGCATTTTGTTGAAGTTCATCCTTTTCATCACCCCTAATAGTTTTTAATGAGCAACTAGTATGGCTGAAGAAAGTCACGAATAATGTAGAGTGGTACAACAGCAATCTATATATACTCTTAGATGCTATACATAGAAAAGGCGCCTAGATATCCAAAGATTGACTGTGAAGACAGTGTTCCGTCCCAAGCAAAGACAGAACTGAGTTGTCCACTGCTGCTCCTTTAGAGACTTGCTAGTTGTTATCACCGAAGTTCAAAGTGTGTTTGGTTTCTCTGTGAAGACAAAAAAGTCTAAGATCCCACCGCCGTTTATCTACACTCATAGCGTACCCTCATCACGTATATATCAAATTAAAGCACATTTTTTTCTGAACGTGATGCACTAAGCCTTCGTATGTAAAAGTGCCCGAAACATATAGGCAGCCTGGCCTAAACAGGATATATGAATGTAATATTTCTACACTCATTGCGTACACTCATCACGTATATATCAAATTAAAGCTGATTTTTTCCTGAACGTGATGCACTAAAGCTGCCTATGTAAAAGTGGCCGCAACCTCTAGGCAGCCTGGCCTAAACAGATCCCATGAATGTAGTATTTCCACATTCATCGCGTACACTCATCACGTATATATCAAATTAAGGCAGGAATTCAAGTGAAACACCATTGCAATCGCTTCGAATTGCAATCGCTACTGGAAATGAATTACATTATCATCAACTTAACTTGGCACTGACGTCACTACGGGTGGAGCCAATAAGAGCTCACAAGCAGACAGCGATCTCCTCTTATTCGCCAAGTAGGCTATGACGTTTTATCTAGCTCGTTTTTCATAGGCAAACGTCACGATGTTTTTATCAAGAAACGTTCTAATGTAATTCATTTCCAGTAGCGATTGTAATTTGCGATCGCCTGTTTCACTTGAATTTCTGCCTAAGGATAATTTCACTGATTGCACGGTAAGTAGAATACATTTATGAAAAAAGAAATAATAATAATTTTAAAAAATCGTGAAATGGAACAACGCCATTTTGTTTTTCTTGTTCTCGTTCTACAAAAGACAGACTTTTCATATTCAAAAGTTAGGCAGGGATTCAAGTGAAACAGGCAATCGCAAATTACAATCGCGACTGGAAATGAATTATTTTAGAACGTTTCTTGATAAAAACATCGTGACGTCAGCGTGACGTTTGCCTATGAAAAACGAGCTAGATAAAACGTCACAGCCTACTTGGCGAATAAGAGGAGATCGCTGAGTGCTTGTGAGCTCTTATTGGCTCCACCCGTAGTGACGTCATGCCAATTTAAGTTGATGATAATGTAATTCACTTCCAGTAGCGATTGTAATTCGAAGCGATCGCAGTGCTGTTTCACTTGAATCCCTGCCTTAGGCCACTATATAGACGAGCCGGCGCATCAAGATTAAGGCAGGGATTCAAGTGAAACAGGCGATCGCAAACTGCAATGGCTACTGGAAATGAATTACATTAGAACGTTTCTTGACACTGGAAATGAATTACATTAGAACGTTTCTTGACACTGGAAATGAATTACATTAGAACGTTCATCGTGACGTCAGCGTGACGTTTGCCTATGAAAAACGAGCTAGATCCCTGCCTTAGGCCACTATATAGACGAGCCGGCGCATCAAGATTAAGGCAGGGATTCAAGTGAAACAGGCGATCGCAAACTGCAATGGCTACTGGAAATGAATTACATTAGAACGTTTCTTGACACTGGAAATGAATTACATTAGAACGTTCATCGTGACGTCAGCGTGACGTTTGCCTATGAAAAACGAGCTAGATAAAACGTCACAGCCTACTTGGCGAATAAGAGGAGATCGCCGACTGCTTGTGAGCTCTTATTGACTCCGCTCGTAGTGACGTCAGTGCCAAGTTAAGTTGATGATAATGTAATTCACTTCCAGTAGCGATTGCAATTCGAAGCGATCGCAGTGCTGTTTCTCTTGAATCCCTGCCTAAAGCTGATTTTTTTCTGAAAGTGATGCACTAAGGCTGTCTATGTAAAAGTGGCCGCAACCTGTAGGCAGCCCGTATAACAGGTCACATACATGGCAAATTTTTGCACTCATCATATCAAATTAAAGCAGATATTTTTCTGAAAGTGATGCACTAATCTTCCACTGGAAAAGTGGCCGCAACCTATAGACAGCCTTGTCTAAACAGGTCACATGAATGTAATATTTCTACATTCATCGCGTACACTCATCACGTATAGATACAATTAAAGCTGATTTTTTACTGAACGTAATGCATTAAGGCTGCATAAT
Source organism: Uloborus plumipes (assembly GCA_038373865.1). Taxonomy (NCBI): domain Eukaryota; kingdom Metazoa; phylum Arthropoda; class Arachnida; order Araneae; family Uloboridae; genus Uloborus; species Uloborus plumipes. Next base: position 11,367 of record JAXGGA010005087.1, read on the forward strand.
TAAAAGTGCCCGAAACCTATAGGCAGCCTGGCCTGTTTAGGACATATGAATGTAGTATTTCTACACTCCATTGCGTACTTTCAGTACTCATATATCAAATAAAAGCTGATTTTTCCTGAACGTGATGCACTAAGGCTGCCTATGTAAAAGTGTCCGCAACCTCTAGGCAGCCTGGCCTAAACAGGTCACATGAATGTAGTATTTCTATACTTATCGCGTACACTAATCAAGTTTATATTAAGTAAAAGCTGATTTTTTTAATTTTTTTCTTAAAAGTGATGCACTAAGGCTGCCTATGTAAAAGTGACCGCAACCTCTTGCCAGCCTGGCCTAAATAAGTCACATGAACGTAGTATTTCTATATTCATCGAGTACACTAATCGCGTATATATTAAGTGAAAGCTGATTTTTTTCTGAAAGTGATGCACTAAGGCTGCCTATATAAAAGTGGCCGCAAACTGTAGGCAGAAGGTTCTAAACAAGTTACATGAATGAAGAATTTCTTGTTTAGACCAGGCCATTTGGTATATACGTGATGGTTGGCCATTGGAGTGTCCGCGATGAGTGTAGAAATACTACATTTATATGACCTGTTTAGGCTAGGCTGCGTAGAGGTTGCGGACACTTTTACATAGGCAGCCTTAGTGCATCACGTTCAGGAAAAATCAGCTTTTATTTGATATATGAGTACTGAAAGTACGCAATGGAGTGTAGAAATACTACATTCATATGTCCTAAACAGGCCAGGCTGCCTATAGGTTTCGGGCACTTTTACATACGAAGACTTAGTGCATCACGTTCAGAAAAAAATGTGCTTTAATTTGATATATACGTGATGAGTGTACGCTATGAGTGTAGATAAACTGCGGTGGGATCTTAGACTAAAAGTTTCTTGAATTTTTATTTTACTCGCGAAACTTCTACTAACGTAGCGTGAACCTTTTGATCCACGGAACACAGTTTGAAGGAAATGAACGACTTGACTAAATAAACTTTTTTTTTTTTTGCTTGGAGGGGTAGGGAGTAAAGTAAGAGGTTTCGCAATACATTTCTCTTGTCTGTATTTCTTAGCAAGTTACTAATTAGCAGTTATTTAAAAAAATATCTTTCTTAAGAATCATTTTTCAGTCCTTCAGTCCTTTCAAAAAAAAAAAAAAAAAAAAGAATACAATAAAATAAATAAACAAATACAAGTGAAAAAAAAAAGAAGAAAATCGGGGGAAATATTTCATGGAAAGCATTCATTTAAACTTAGATGCCAAACTTCTCAATAAAATATTCTATTCTGGTTAAGAATTCTTAGGAACCCTTCATTATTACTGCGTCCTTCTCCACCTTAACTCTCTCTCGTTTCAAAGGCCCTCCATCTTCCAGCCATTAATTCTTCCTCATGCCTCGATAAAACCCAGCCAGTCCCTTCCGAGAATAAATAACGATCCTACGCTGACCAGTTCTTCCGACCATTAAAAGTTTCAAACTTTAATTAAGAGACAACCTTTCTCTTTTGCGATGTTTCACTTCATTTAAATCCTTTTTTTTTCTCCCTCTTATGTTTTTAAAAGCACGTATTATGAAGGAAGAAAAAAAAAAAAGAATTTGAGTTTAGTTACTCATGCAAGAAAATTATTCACTGAAACGAAAATTTTATGCTGTCCTTTGTAAGATGAATCTTTCTTTGCCATCAGTAGAATTATGAAGAGGCCTATTAGGTAGAAAAGTATTCTGCTATTTTAAGAAGACAATGTATGTAAATTTTTATTACTTTTCTCCGGTTAGTAGATTTTGTTTTTTACAAAAATGTTTTAAAATAAACAATTTTATCAGAATAAATAAATGCAGATGCATTGATGAAGTTTGTAGTGCATGCATCCGCAATCCCTTAAAGGCAACAATAATCGTTCACCCCTTTCCACGGCATTTTACAGTAACGGCATTTACATTAGCGTGCATTTTACAGTTTTGAACTGGAACCTCTGCTGCTAGTATTATGCTGTTGTTTTTATAGTATAACTAACTAGCCGGGTACCCGGCCCTGCCCGGGTTTCTGTGGGTGTAGGGTGGTTTAGTGAAACTCATTCATAAATTTCCCAACACTAAAGTGCATATCTATAAACATAATGGCTACTTCTGTAAACAATGGCTATGTTATGGATAAACTATGAAAAAATAATGCAAACTAAAAAAAAATAGCAAGCTACAAATAAAGTTTTAGTAGGAAATGTTATAAGCTTGGTATATTAAAATAAATATATATTTACAGTATCAAGCGCACTGAAATTAACCATTTCCAAATATTGCTCGTTAAATAAGTCCCATTATTAGTTTCGATCCTCGTGACAACATTGGTGAGGTGAAAACATCTTATGTACCTAATTCAGAATTTTTTTTGACTATAAACACTTTATATTCTCTAACTATTGCCAAAATCATTTTTTTTATTTCACCCGTTAGCGATTGTTGGCTCAGCTAAATATAAAAATCCTTAGAAGGCAATAAATTCCATACTTACTCCAGAGAAGCCTTGGTTCAAAATTTTCAATATGATTACAATCAATATTGTTGCTGCATGGCACCAAATTTTTGCAACAATGGGTTGAAAATTTAATCATTTAATGGGGAAATGACATAAAATTAACCGTTTTCCATAATAACTTTTTTAAACTAAGCTTTTTAGAAATAAATTATAGCTTATCCTGCTCAAAGGTTACTGTAGCTATCTACGGTGAAAAAATGGTTAAAATCGGTTCAGTAGTTTGGAAGATTACCCCGGACATACGTTTTCAAAAGTAGTCTTTTATGTATATAGATACAGCTAAATTTTAAGGCAATAAACTGTAAAATTTCCAACTTTGCAGAAAGAAACTGTAAAATTGTTAGTTTTACAGTTTGTTACTGTGCATTTTACAGTTTTAAATTGGAACCTCGACTGCCAGTATTATATTGTAAAAACAACAGTTCAATTTTTGAAGTGTACAAAATTTTCTGTTACAAGTTTTCAAGTGTACAAGTTTTCTGTCTCCGCTTCCAGTTCAACCGCCGACAGTTCCTTGGCAGATCTATAAATAAGAGGAGTAAGTGCACTGTTAAAAATTCATGAAATTTTTTTTATGGTAAATATTACTGTAAAATGTAGTGTTTACAGTTCAGAAATTTTTTGCAAGAAAAATAATCGATTGTAGCATCAATTAATCCATCACGTGACTTACTGTGCGAAACACTGAACATCCCATTTTCGTTTTGCTGACGTGTATCATTTGGTATGGTGGATAGCAAACAGAGCTGCGAAAATGGGGTCCTGGGCTCGATCCTCGCTGTTCGGATTTCACGTTTTTTTAACTCTCATTTTTCCGATTGTAAAATGCTGCAGTAAAGCCGGATTTGGCGGAAAAAAGCACTGGCAACATGGATGGCAGTGCATTTTACTGAAAAATTTCAGGAAAACTTTTAACAGTGTAGCACACAAATGAAAGTTACGTAAACCCGCCGACGGAGAATTACCGGAATATTTGATAAAGCGTTTTGTGCAAAGTTAAAGCAACAGACATAAGGAATTAATAACTGCAAATGCTCTTCAAAAGTACCAAAGGGGAAGCCCCCTTTAGGTGCAGTGATTTGGGTAGAAGTCAAACGGAAAGTCTCAAACCGTCGTTTAGCAGGCGTGGAATATTCTAAGATAGTTTTACGCTTATCTTCATCACCAAATCAGGCTTATAAATAAAACGTAGTTCAATAAAAATCTGAAAAAGCTAGGACTAAAACAAAAAACCTTGATGATATTTGAAATATGAAATTAACATAGTAAATGTACAGAATTTATCTCAACACTATTAAATTATAATTAACTCAAGAGGCGTATTTAGTACCAAAAGCGAATGTAATAAGAAGAAAAAAAGGTTCGAAAATATTATTTATATTTTTCTAATGGGCAGCGAGGGAACCTAGAAATAACCTCGACGGAAAATTTATTGTATCAAAAAAAAAAAAAAAAAAAAAAAACACGATAATTTCGAATAAATTTTCTCTCCTCTTTTCCCGTTACCACCAAACAGTAATAAAGTCTTTGTAACATTCTTTCGAAAGAAAAAAAAAAGCAAGTCTCGGAATTTCTTAGCGCAAGAAAAGGCACAAAGGTGGGTTATGATCTTAATTAAAGTTTAAAAGTTTTAATGGGCAGAAAATCTGGAGAGTGCAGAGTCGTTATTTATTCGGGGCCCGCTTTTAAGAGGGGCTAACGAGGGATGTTTTGGTCTGTGTCTGGGAAGTCGGTGACAGAGGAATTAATGGCTTGCAAATGGAAGCGGGTGAAAGCAACCGTAAAAATGGGCTGGCTGTTAATGATGGCTCAGCCTCATAAGGGATTCAGGGCTTGAAGAGTTTTTGATGCGTTTTTGGATTTAGATTTAGAGCAGCCTCTCGTAGAGCTGAATATTTATTTATTTTTTTGTAAATCTATAAGTCAAAGTTGATGAAGGGTAAAAAGATGCAACATTCTGCGCTGACTCTACTTGCCTGCCAGTTTTTCAGTTTCTACCGGAATCTTAAAATCAGGAGCCACTATTTTTTTCGTAATTATAGTTTTTAACAGAAAAAGACAAAAATTGTAAAATATTAGGAGCCAGGGCAAATGTTAGACGCCCAGATAAATTATTTCTCGAAGTTGAGAGGGAAATTCATAGTCACATGGCATCTGAAAAATTTTTGCTCTGAAAGAACTAGTCGTTATGTTTTTTTAGTCGCACGGGAGGCATGACATTCACCATTTGTTGGACCCTGGATATGGATATATAGATGTAGCACAGTTATTGTCTGTCTCTTGATTTGATGAATTAAGATACAGTTATAATGATAGTTATCTTTAGGCAAATATTCTTAACACTGAATAGTGTCTAAAACAATTGATTAGTGCATTATGACACAGCATTGGAGATAGCAGTATATGACTTTCCTTTTCATAAAAATATTAGACAAAAACAAATAGCATGGAAGACGCTGAGCTTATTTTATTTAATTCTCTAGAAATTCTGCTTTCTTTCAACGAAATTTTTATTAAAAATATATAATCTATTTTTACTTTCTAGAATTTTAGTCCACTCCCTTATTTTTCTCTTTAGCTTAATTATTTTTGTGGAAGAGAAAGCTAACCACGAATAATTAAATAAAATCAAGAACTTATAACTCATATTTAACGGCCCTCTATTTATGCTCATGTTTGATTCCTTAGAATGGACTTCACTTGTGATTTTTTTCCCCAAGAGGAGTTATGGCGAAAAAATTGGAGCAAGATTAAGACGACAGAACTACTAATATTGTAATCGCCCCACGAAGCTTTCATGCATCTGCCTTTTGTAGGAAAACAAAGTGTCTTTCTAGTTAATCTTGGTTTTCAGCAGCTAAAAATTCTTTATTCGAGCAAAGCTGGGAAGGTTTGAAAAATAGAGTTTATTGTATTCCAAAGGTATCCATTTAGAAGAGGTTTTACTGCATTTACAACAGAAAGGTTAAATAAAACTCAACCAAACTCGAACTATTTAAATGCTATTTGAATTAATTGAAATGTTTTTAAATGCTATTTGAATTAATTGAAATGTTTTATTTTATTCCTTTTACCTTAGTGTATTACAAGCCATGCGCCTTTCCCCTATAGCATTTTAACTTTTTGTCGCTAGCTTGGGCAAAAAGAATGGTCGATGTAAATAAGCAAACTCACAGAGAAAGTGTGTATTACGTGCATAAATAAGTTTAAATAAATATTAAACAACTCCCAGGTGTGCAGTATTCTGTTTAGTAAATTCTTCATTACAATGAGAATGGAGAGCGCCGTGGAGACAATGTAACCTGCGCAACAAAACACAATTCCCTTCACTTCAGATCTCTTTGTTCCCGATTTTATTCACTTTTGCTTTAATGCCACACATCATCAGCTTCAAATCATTTTTCCAACTGAACAAATCCTTTCTCCGACGGGGCAAATTAATTTGAGGAATTTGTGGACTGGTACATTCGCCATTGTTATTCAAATGAAAAATCAAAGTATACGAGCCGGATTTTTGTTGCTTTCAACAGTTTATTTAAGAAGAGCCGACGGAGGCTCATTTCGCTCCCTCCCAAGAAGAGAAATTTTCCTTTCCATTTGAGGGCGGATTCGCAGGCAGCTCGCGCATTTTACGGGAAACTCTCGTTTTTCGCATTGATAACTTCACCGCATGTAATTTGGGGGCTTTTAGATTGAATTTGCATTTTAAAGATTTGCTGTTTTCCGTTCGCCCTATTATTTAGAAAAAAAATGAATGCCTGTTTTGAAGCTGCTGTTATTATGTTAGATATTCGCTTATGCGAAACGCCGGGAGGGATGTAGATATAAATGAAAAGATAATAAGGGGTTCGCGATAAGAGATTTAGATGCAAAGATAATAGGGATACATAGATACAGGAGAAAGAGAGAGAGGGGAGGGAGAGAAAGCGACTATATCTACAGAAAAATAACAAAGGTTGTTAAAGATGGTGAACATTCCGGTCGACCTGTGACGGTACGATATGATGACAGCATTTAAAAAGTAATGAAATTGTGAACAAAGGTAGATGTTTGAGTGTTTGAAATTGGTAGGACAGAGACAATGAGAAAAAAAGGGTACAAGATTTGCATGGGACGAAAGTTTGCGCAAAATTATTATAAAAAAATGTAACATCCAGAGAGCTCAAAGCACACTCTGGGAAACAGTTTTTGTAGGATAAATGCATACGTGTTAACCATCATGTACTGTACGCACTAAATCTCACACCATGCGGTTTTTTCCTGTCCCAAAAAGTGAATAGTTCAAATTTTTAGGAAAGGGAAAATTTTCAAATTGCAAAATGAAATTGAATTTTCCGAATGCTAAAATATGAGCATACACATATACATAGATAACCGCAATTAAAGAAAAGAGGCATAAATTATCATTGTATATTTTTTAAAATTTTAATGTTGCAGTACTGTATCCAAATTTGCCGAACTGTCAGACAAAACTCTCCGAAAAAGGAATATTTAGGATCTCCCAGTGACCTTCCCATGGAACGCCCATGATCTCGAATCAAACATTGCCCCGTTGTCAAATCTTATAGTTTAAGAACATGTTCTACGAAATCACCCTGAGAGAATAATGTATACAGATAGGATTGTAGATACTTTTATTTTTGATGAATAACCATGAAAAAATTTCACAGACCCAAATAGCTTCAAAATAAAGTGTTTTAGTCAATAAAAGAGATAAATTAGTTGGGTTAACATGCACCCTTCCGCCACTAAAACTAATTGCAATGGCGATTAAGAAATAACTCTATAGAGTCTACAAATTTATTTTGCAGGCCACCTTTTATCTTCTGAGCGCATAACTGGAAAGTCCAGATAGAGCGTGATAGCTTCAAAATAAAATTGTTAAAATTTGCTTCATGTACACTCTTCTGTTACAAAAACAACGTTCAATGAAGATTAGGAAATAGCTCTTGAAGAGGCTACAAACTTCTTCTACCGGATGGCTTCAAAATAAAATGTCCAGGTTAATAAAATAGTTAAATTTGCCGAACACGCACCCTTCCGCCGCTGAAACTACTTTCAATGACAATTAAGAAAGATCTCTGTGTAGTCTGCAAATTTCTTTTGCAGTCCGCCCTCCATTTTCTGGACGGAGCGCTGCAAACAAATGGAGAGGCACCGAAAACTGCAGAGAATAGAACGCGACACCTCACTCTCCTGATTGAGAATCCCTGTCTGTTCTTTCCGGAAGTTACCATTTCTTCCATTCTCTTTCCCTTTTAATTGCTTTTCCTGCAGGAAGGGCGCAGCCTATTGATCGGCGAGGGCCTCTCCCGAATCGGAATCTTCCAACATCTCAAGTTTCCTGAATAGGGAGGGGGCAATTAAGAACACGTACGATTCAAAATATATTTCGAGGACCAATTTGAGATGATTAACGCCGACGATGTGCTAGAAGATCCTCGTAAGGGTGCTACTTTTATTAAACTGCACCTGTTTCAAATTCAATCCGTTTTATTATTGAACTAACTTCTTAACCTTCTTTTTAAGGGAATTGATATACCACAGTTTTCTTCGATGATTAAAAGCATGAATTCTGTCTTTATAGTGAAGAAAAAAATAGTATCATCGAAGGTCCTGATTAAGTTGTTGGCTGCTCCTAGGCCAAACATTTTCTTGTGGTCCTTGGCAGTGCTTATTTCAGAGGTGCTGCAGTGTTTAACCACTCCCTCAAAATATTTGTAAGTCTACACAGTAACTCAGGCCCGTCATTTCAAATTTTTACAGTGGGGCAAACAAAAATGGCACAAACATGATGCAAATTTCATTTGGAAAACAGCAAAAACCCACGTTCACTTATACTTAAATACATTGATCTTTGAAAGTCGGGAGGGGGGGGGCAGATGACCCTACCCCCAACTCCTAAATGACGGGCCTGATCCCACCTAACCTAAGCAGAATAAAGCAAAATAAAGAAAGGAGGAAACCTTATTTTTCTTTCCTTTTTAAAATTATTTCTGCTTTCTTCTCTTTCTTTTCACTTAAACTTAAATCATTGTAGTCATTTGGAGGTTCCTGAAGCAATAGGTAGCAACTTAACTGGCCAATGCAGAAATTAAGCTCTGATTCACCCCTTCTTTTTAGTACACAGTGCAAAAGTACTAAGTAGGATTTTAGAATGAATTCTATAATTCATTTAATGTACTGTGTTTTTCGAAAAGAATGACCGATTTGAAATGATCATGTTATTAATGCACGGTGTATGTGTAAGATAGCTATTTTCATCTGATATGCAGTGATGGCGTTTGCACAAGCAACCTAAGTCTTTAACTTGGGTGAAATCAAAGTTTTTAACTCCAGAAAAAATCGGTAGCATTCCGCTTCGAATTGACTCATAATTCCTCCCTCAAAGAGTTTCCGTTTCGATCAAAACAGACGAAGAGCTGAACAGTTATTATTTTTGGAAATTGAAATATGGTAAATTTATAATTATTTTTTCCTATTAGTATTGTTGCTCGGGTTCTTTGTTATTATGAGAAGATTTGAACTGAGCCTTTTCAATTTCGTTTGCTTACAAACAATTATTCTGCGCGTTATATAGCTAGCATAATAATAATAATAATAATAATAATAAAAAAAAAAAAAAACCATCATCTCGTGCAGTTTTTTTTTTCTTTTTTGCAGGTTTTAAACTAGTACATTAATTGCTCAAAACAATTCGTAAATTTGCTGTTGTTGAGAAGAAAATTTTAAGCACTTTTCAGACTTTAAATATAAAGTTAGAGCTTTTCGGACTTAACTTTCGTGAACCCAAATATGTTGATAAAAGGGTTGCAGTAAAGTTTCACCCCCATAAAAAATTGTGAGAACAAAAAATTGTTTTCGAGAGTTCGTGTATCTCTTTTAGTTGATAAGTTGCTGATGAAATATTGATTTTCATTACTAACCGCACGCGTTTGGTACATGGTGGGCTGCCCCGCATGAAACATTGACAGAGCTAGGAAAACCAAATCCTGATTGTACTGATGAATTCATCGCATTACTGCTTGTCTGTGCTCAGTTCTGATATTTGCTCTCTGTTCAGAGTGTAGCCACATTACACGATGATTCGGGGTGGCAATGAATTGCCATCATGCGTGTGATAATCGCGTGCCCACGTTTCCATAGTTACCACGAATGCATTAAAAAAAGAGGACTGAAAAGGGAAATACGCCTAAATACCAGCGGAAAAAGTGCTTAATGCCTTTGTACAGAATGCTATTATGCAAGCATTATATGGGCATGGGCGCACGTAACACAAGGTCCATTTTTTGTGTTAGCCAGTGATTCCGTAACAATTTCTCGTTGGGAAGGGGGGGGGGAGGAAAACGGAAAGGAGAAATAATGAGATTTGTCCACGTGTTTGTCGAGTTTGCTTAACAATGTCCGGCCTCGACAAAGACCTTGTTTAATCTCGGGGGATTTTTGCGGGGTATCTGAACTGCTATGGGAATCGTTTGTAAACACTAGATGATTCATGTTTGTAATTGCTAATGTAATAATGTTTGATTTCTTTCCCATTCCCTTCTTATTATTTCTTTGTTAGTCTATGAATTAAGCTTTAGTGTCCTCCTACTTTTTCTTATATTTTCGGGGAAATTCGATAGAGTTTGTTTTTGTTTTACGGACCAGTTTCAACACGCGATTATTGCATTATAATTATTAAGAGAGATAATAAAATAACAGAAGCAAATAAATGAGGGGCGGCGCTGAGTAAAAGGACACTGGGGCAAGGTACATATGCCTATAACAGTAAAGGGGGGGGGGTACTCAAGCCCTGTTTCTAGGGTATCAAACACTGTCCTTTTTCTTCTTTTTTTCTGTGCTCCTTTTGATAATTTTGTGCTCCCGTAAATTTCGCACATTTTGAGGCCGATTGGTAAACATATAAAAAAAGGAGCTGGTCCCAACCATACAGCACTGGTTCTTCATATTAACTACGTATATTGGACAAAATAATCATTGGATAATGAATTCGTCCTAGTACAGGCAAATAAGGTCTGTTTTTCAGGATGCTGGCCATGGAGCCCCTAAATTTTGTCGTTTGCATGCCTGAGGAAAAGAACCTCTGCACAGGAATGGACCTAGGTAAATTTCATTGCAAGGAATGAAGCAAAAACAAGACAGTCGAAGCTCGATTTAAAAGGATGTAGGGGGACGGGGGTTTTAAATCTAGAGATTTTAGAAAAACGATGCCCCCCAAAATTAGGTGCTATATACCGAGGCGTTTAGTATCAAAACTTGCTGAACCTTTGAATATTTAAAATTTACTCTTTTATTTAATTTGATACTTCTTGCACGCTACAAAACTATTTTAAACGCATCTAGCTCAATGAGGTAAATAACTGCTGCCCAAGATCAGTTTTCGCTGCAACACAGTTCAATCTGCAAATCGATTTATTTATTTATTTATTTTTAAATATTTTCTGTAAAGTTTGAAAGAGTAGAATGAATTGGCTTAGATTAACATGCCTCATACGATACGTACGTAATATTTTCAAGAAAAGCTGGTTACGAAAACAAAAGATTTTGTATGGGATAAATTGATTAACCTAAGTTAAAGTAATAATTAATTTTTGTTTGCTAATATTTTGATCAATTTTATTAATTGCTTGCTTAACCAACGGGGAAGCTGGAATCATCAAGAATTTTTATCTTTTCAACCTTTAGGTCGTATAAAGAAGACATTTTGTTCAGTTTTAGTTTGTAAAGAAGTAATTAAAAGTTGCATTGTTTCAATCAAGTTTTGGAAATGAATAAAAGTGAACGAAAAATAGATTTGTAAAATGGAGCGTCAATTGTATTTCTCATTTATTATTTGCATTATTTGTTGATGAACTCAGGGTTTTTATTATTTTAACCCTTTATGTCCCGACGGGACTCAGAAGTTCCATTTATATTAATTTAGTATTATGAATCTAAATGGCTGTAATCATGCTGAAGCTTTTAAGTATTACTCCTTGTACTTTGCTGAAAGGCCGACAGAGGGTACCTGCAATCGGAAACACATTTCTTGGGGGCTTTAAAGCGTAGGGGGCCTCAGACCCCCAAAATTTTCAAATTTTTTTTACTCGATAACTATGTTTTTGATGTATTTTCAACTAAAAATACCAAAAAGATGTATAAAAAATCATTAATAAATTAATTTGGGACATAAAGGGTTAAAGTACTGAACTACTTGATTCACCAAAACTGTACGCGTAGCCGCTTGAATCTCCGTGCAGCCCTTGGGATTCCCCGTAAATTTTCACACATTGAGTTATACAATACATTGCGCAAAATTTCTGGTAGTTTAGTTCAGTTTTGTAACTGAATTTCGGAAAAATTCAAAGGTACGTGCTGTCATAACATTTTTACTCCGTAGAATACCTTACTTTTGGACTGTTAGGGTATTTTGAATCTTTCAATCATTATAACTTATGTTTCAAATTGTAGACTAGGGGTCAATTGCGGTCTGCCGAGGTTTTTTTTTTTTTTATTTGGCGGTAGGTGAGCGGGTGGCCCTATCATAGTCAATTAAGGCAGTGATCAAAATTTTCAAAAAATGATAAAAATTTCTTTTTGGAGAAAGTACGCGGTAGAAGAGCATTTTTTTTTTCTTTTTAGAAAGTAATTAAGAAATAACCCAAAAAATTGTTTATTAGGCGAATTCAATGACATCACCAAAGAACGGTTAGTGTGAAATGCACATTAATTTTTATTAAAATGCTAACACCTGCATAGTTTTATGTGAATGACCTGAAGGGGAAAAATTGAATGAGGCTGGCTAAAGTCTCTTCGATATACTTTGATCCCCTTTTCGGACAGACATGTTGCACTTAAAATTCGAGTAGAGCTGTGCGCAACCGTTGTTAAATAAATGAATCAATTAAAAATAGTTTTTGATAAAACATTTCCTTGATTGTAACTCTTTCTTTATGTCGTAAAAGGAAGTAAAAACCATTGACTGTTTTTGCTAGCAAAAGAACTATGCAGTAATCATTTTGAGTACCGTAAACAAGGGTTACTTGGACCCTAGGGGGTAACTTGAGCCCAACAGTAAAATAATAAAATCTGGGTTTGGTACTAGCGTTAGAGACAGCAGAGTGCTTCTACGTAGTGGAGAAACGAGGAACTACGTGCAAGTCTTCAACTAATAATTACCAAACCCAGATTTTGTCATTTTCTGTAAAGGGCTCAAGTAACTCCCTAGGCTCCAAGTAACCCTTGTTTATGGAACATTTCTTAATACACTACTTTAAATTTATTTTCTGCACTTTACTGTGCGGGTCTGTGCGCTTGAAATCAAGATATTTGAGATGAAAAATTTCCTAATATTTACTATGTACAATTTCCAACAAAAATGTGCAGAGCGCATTTCAAGGCATTCAGCAAAGTGCGTTGAAATGCACATAAATTACTTAGTCTTGCTATTTGAACACTTACTCAGCCTTTTAATTGGATACGTCACTTAAATGCTCTTGAGGAATCGCTTGTTACTCCGTCAATTAAGAAGTCTTTTTAAGTCCGAAATAAGGCCGCATTCAATGCAAATCGTGGAGAAGCAAATTAGATTTTTCAAAAAGTAAAGAGCTGCTTCCTCTCCTAATAGTACAGTTCGAACAAAAGACGCATCAGTGTCCAATCGAATCCCTGGTTTAAAACGATTGGCTTCATTTTTTGTTCGATCTGTCTCTATTGTACCACTTAAAGAAGATCCAAAGAAATAAACAATGAATGGCGAAACAAATGAAGTAAATAATCGCTTGAAAGACACGATTCGAACGACAAAGGAACCAGACTTTCGATCACTTCCCAAGGGAAAGAGTTCCACGCAGTGCCCCTCTATCAATCTTAGAATGCGACCGGACTGAAACTTTATTTATTTATGCAAGTGGATTGAATTCTTCACTCACCTACTGTTACAATTTGGGGATGTAATTGTTGGAGCGAGGGCAAGGGGTATGAGCCAACAAGACAAAAAGGAATGATCGTAGATTCCATGCCGGGATTACGTATGGATCCTAGGAGGACAGAAAATCGCCATTTTTATTTGGCCTCTTGCATAATGGATTAGAAGATTATTCGCTTACTGATCACCCAGAAAGGAGGGAAACTTTCCCTTTTTGCCGAAAAAACTCTCTTTAGTGGGAAAGAATATGTTGTAATGTGAATATATGAAATGTGTCTTTAGTTTTATCAGTAAGATGTTCCATTGCGTGGATATTAAGTTTATTTATAAAAACGAGCTTTAAGTTGAAAGGCGCTGAATGTTTTATTTGCTATAGAAATCACCAAAATATACTAACAGTAGCTTTTTTTTTTCGTAAATTGCATCTTCCACAGAAAAAATATCTGACTATATTTCGGTTCTCTGACGTCAGATATTATAACCAATCTTGCAAATTTTGAACGTGCGAACTAATTTCTTTGCTTTTATTTATTTAGTTACGGATTTCGTCAAATATATCTTGTTAAAAGAAATATTTAAATACCTTTGTGCTTAAAAAATAAAGCAAAAATACAACGTTGCTGGCTGCATTTTTTTTTTTAGCTCGATTCATCAATCGACTTTTTGTATAAATCGATGGCATTTGCAACCTCTTTCAAAAATTACTTATTTACTAGCTGCGTGGCCCGGCGTTGCACGGGCTGTAATGTAGTGAAGGCAGTTTGAGAAAACTACTCGCCACCAAGGCGGCTCGCCTTTAAAGTAATGAGAAAAGTTTAAACAGTTTACTCGCCGTCAAGGCGGCTCGCCTCTACAGTAGCGAGGAAAGTTTCAATAAACTACTCGCCGCCAAGGCGGCTCGCCTTTACAGTACCAAGGAAAAGTTTAATAAACTACTCCCCGCTAAAGCGGCTCGCTAAAAAGCTTTCCTGCATCAAAGAATCAATCGAATTATTTGCACATGCTTCCTCAAAAATAAAGACGATGTCAAGTAGCGCATACTTAGCACTCTCCCTAAATAACAAATAAAATTCCTTTCCAAAAACAATTATTTCCAAACCGCAATTATTTCCTTCCTGTAAAATTAATTGCAAAATTCTAAACGAAAAAGTTCTTTTAATATTTGGATCGCAGCCAAAAAAAGTCCCTTCTAAAAACAGCAATTGCAATTTTATTTAAAAACACATTTTCAAAATGGTACCAGAGAAAAAATGTCATTAATAATTAGAATAAAAACAATTGTTAGAACTGTGTTATAACACGTATTCAAAATGACAATGGAAAAAAATAACTCTTTTATTTTAAAAAGTTCAATTTAATTAACGTTTTAATTTAAAATCGCAACGAAAAGAAATAAATATCTTGGAATTTTAAATAGTTCAATAATTTAATTAACGTTTTAATTCAAAATGGCAACGGTAGGAAATAAATATCTTGGAATTTTAAACAGTTCAATAATTTAATTAACGTTTTTCTTCAAATGGCAACGGTAAGAAATAAATGTCTTGGACGTTTAATCATTTATTAGGCTTAATCGCTTTAAACTTGACTACTTATTAATTGATATCTTCGCTAATTAAAATCGTATAATCATATAGATTGAAACTAATGAAGCCTGAAAAATTACCTATCTATCGGTACCTGGTTCGACTTTCAGTTCATTGGCGTTCAGGAGAAATAAACGTGACATAGAAAGATAGAAAGATAGTTAGATACTCAGTTTTTAATATAAGTAGACTAGCTGCGTGGCCCGGCGTTGCACGGGCTGTAATGTAGTGAAGGCAGTTTGAGAAAACTACTCGCCACCAAGGCGGCTCGCCTTTAAAGTAATGAGAAAAGTTTAAACAGTTTACTCGCCGTCAAGGCGGCTCGCCTTTACAGTAGCGAGGAAAGTTTCAATAAACTACTCGCCGCCAAGGCGGCTCGCCTTTACAGTACCAAGGAAAAGTTTAATAAACTACTCCCCGCTAAAGCGGCTCGCTAAAAAACTTTCCTGCATCAAAGAATCAATCGAATTATTTGCACATGCTTCCTCAAAAATAAAGACGATGTCAAGTAGCGCATACTTAGCACTCTCCCTAAATAACAAATAAAATTCCTTTCCAAAAACAATTATATCCGTAAAATTAATTTCAAAATTCTAAACGAAAAAGTTCTTTTAATATTTGGATCGCAGCCAAAAAAAATCCCTTCTTAAAACAGCAATTGCAATTTTATTTAAAAACACATTTTCAAAATGGTACCAGAGAAAAAATGTCATTAATAATTAGAATAAAAACAATTGTTAGAACTGTGTTATAACACGTATTCAAAATGACAATGGAAAAAAATAACTCTTTCATTTTAAAAGTTCAATTTAATTAACGTTTTAATTTAAAATCGCAACGGAAAGAAATAAATATCTTGGAATTTTAAATAGTTCAATAATTTATTTAACGTTTTAATTCAAAATGGCAACGGTAGGAAATAAATATCTTGGAATTTTAAACAGTTCAATAATTTAATTAACGTTTTTATTCAAATGGCAACGGTAGGAAATAAATGTCTTGGACGTTTAAACATTTATTAGGCTTAATCGCTTTAAACTTGACTACTTATTAATTGATATCTTCGCTAATTAAAATCGTATAATCATATAGATTGAAACTAATGAAGCCTGAAAAATTACCTATCTATCGGTACCTGGTTCGACTTTCAGTTCATTTGCGTTCAGGAGAAATAAGCGTGACATAGAAAGATAGAAAGATAGTTAGATACTCAGTTTTTAATATAAGTAGACTAGCTGCCAGGGCAGCTAGATTAGCTTCCTGCGGCATGTTGATGCATAACGTCCCCCCTCTCTAACTTTTACCTCATTCTGAAGTTTTATTTGATATAATTTAATGTTCATTCGATTTCAAGACGTACCACGAACGTGGCCCGGCGTTGCACGGGCACTTCGTGCCCTGAAAGTAGGGAGGAAAATGTCAAGAAACTACTCCCCGCCAAGGCGGCTCGCTAACAGGCGCTTCACGCCTTTACTTTTTTCCTGTATAAAAAAAATCATTCGAATTATTGAGATGCTTCGCGCCTTCAAGATGGTGAGGAAAGTTTCAGTAAGTTCAGCTCAGGCGCGGATCCAGAGTGGGGTCATGGGGATCATGACCCCCCCCCCCCCTTAACCGACCAAATATAGCAAAAAATTGCATTTTTGGGACTTATTTTACGAAAAAACTGCCAAACCACCCCATTTTTGCACAAAAATTGCACTTTGACCCCCCCTTTCCGAAAATGACCCCCTCCTTAACCAGAAGCTGGATCCGCCCTTGGTTCAGCTCGCTCAAAGGAGAAAAAGCAGACATTGATACTCAGTTTTTAATATAAGTAGATGGCTCTTCAACAAATGAATGTTTCAAAATATTACAAGTAGCTAGCGATAAAAATACTATGTAAGTCGCCCGCTTATGAGTTTCGTGTTTGATTTAGTTAAGCCTTCATTCAAAATTCTCATTTTCATTTTTATTATTGTTTCATGGCATGGCAACCACGTTTTGCAATGCAAGAATGGATTTCATATTTAATCATTTATTAGGCTTAATCGCTTTAAACTTGACTACTTATTAATTGATATCTTCGCTAATTAAAATCGTATAATTATATAGATTGAAACTAATGAAGCTTGAAAAATTACCTATCTATCGGTACCTGGTTCGACTTTCAGTTCATTGGCGTTCAGGAGAAAGAAGCGTGACATAGAAAGATAGTTAGAAAGAAAGATAGTTAGAAAGATAGTTAGAAAGATAGTTAGAAAGATACTCAGTTTTTAATATAAGTAGATAACGGCTTTTGAAAGAAATATCCAATAAGTTTTTGTTTAAGAATTGAACAAGTACATTTGTGCTGAAAAATAAAATAGGAATAATCAACATTATAACGCACAAAGTGCAAGAATCTGCAAATAAATGCAGATTCTTGCACTTTGTGCATTATAACGTTGATTGTTCCCATTTTAAATTTTTGTTTATTTATTATTATTATTATTAATATTGTTATTATTTCCAAGTAACAAAAGATTTCTACAGTATCTTTTTAACATCCTAGTTTTCTTAGTTATCAAAAATATGAACCTTGTAGAAAGAAAAACTACAGTGAACTCTCACTCATACACCGCCTCATTTATGCCCTTCTTTCACTTACACGACGATTTTAAATGGTCCCAGCACCATTCTGTAGCAAAATAATGATAGTACCATTCGTTTATGCGTCGCTCTAATGATAAATTTTTCACTTATGCGCCGAATTTTCCTTAAAATGTTAAAAAAAAAATACTTATTTTCTTCAAAAATAAGCATTTTTCTTCACTTTCTACTTTTATCTTTCGGCATTATTGCTCACAGAAGGTATTTTTCCCGCGTGAACTAGAGTTCGGAGAGGGACAATTATCTGTTATGCGAACAATAAAGGGAAAGGGGGTTTTAAAGGGAACATTTTGTAATTAGGTGTGCTGCAGTTTTTGTTTTCTCTTTATCATTGTAGTTATGTTACAGTAATTACCAAACCGTAGCAATATGTTCCTTGTCTACAGAAACATTCTTATTCATTCTCTCATTAGAACCTATGCTGCGTTTTAGTCTTTTAAATAGGCTTGTTCACTTATACGTCTCTCTCACTTA
This sequence comes from Uloborus plumipes, assembly GCA_038373865.1. Classification (NCBI taxonomy): domain Eukaryota; kingdom Metazoa; phylum Arthropoda; class Arachnida; order Araneae; family Uloboridae; genus Uloborus; species Uloborus plumipes. Next base: position 29,500 of record JAXGGA010005087.1, read on the forward strand.
TGCGCTTTTTTCTGTTGGTCCCTTGGGCCGGCGCATAAGTGAGGGTTCACTGTATCTCACGTTCGATTTCACATTCGGAAACCAAAATGGCGCCATTGAGTAGATCTCCAATTCAGAGATTTAATTCATACTCTGTTAAACAAGTTGAATTTTTCAGATTAACTCCACGGAATATCCCCTCTACCGAGTTTCGAGGAAGTCAAATATTCAACTTTTGTTCTAAATCCTCACAGAGTCGCAAGATGTCGAAAGGAAAATCAGTTTGACAAATAGCTTCCAACTTGACGCGATTTGAAAAGTTCCGAGTTGGGGTTATCAATTTCACCTTTTCCTCGCAGGACGATCGGCAGTGGAGTGTGTGGATCGAATACCGCTTCCGTTGCGCTAGTGTCGTCGAAGAGACGTCTTGGAACGTCTTGAGAGGTTCGTGGAGAAGAATGCGAGCCATTTTAATTACAGTCGTGAGATTAAAGTTGATATTCCGCTCAGGGAAGTTTAAGCCAATAATTTTGGGGTGGATTTAATTTGTATTTAGTTAATGGTACTTGTATTGGTAATTGTTTTTCTTCAAGCTATACAAACGAAAGAGTTGTGTGCAATAACTGCGTGCGAAAGTATAATTTTGTAACTGAGAAAACTAGTATGAAAAGTTTTTTTTTGTATAAATTTTATTTTATTTTCAAATAACAATAATCCATATATATAAAAGAAAGTCGTGTTAGTTACACTATTTATAACTCAAGAACGGCTGTACCAATATGGCTAAAAATTGGTGGGTAGGTAGCTTAGAGCCAGGAGACGGACATAGGCTATAATTTATGTGTGTCAGTTACATAAATAGAAAAACTGTCTTATTGACTAAGCCTTTTTACTAAGCCTTTTTTGACACCTCCATGGCTGAGCGACATAAAGCACACGTTCTGGCAGCTTCCGGTGCGCAGTAAACAGGTTGTAAGTTAGCGGTGCTTTGAGTGTTATTTGACTTTTTTTTGAAGTAAATTATAAACAAACGCGTTACTTCCCTTGAAATTTATATGTGATAAGCTGTCAGAAATGATTGTCTCTTAAGAGTTTTTACGCCTCTGAGGCTGAGAGGTAAAAAGCGCTTGGTGGGATGGCTCCTGCACTGCAGTTAAAGAAGTTGTTCTTCTCACTACTATTCTATTTTCTATCTATATAAAGGAAAGTCGTGTTAGTTACACTATTTATAACTCAAGAAGGCCTGTACCGATATGGCTAAAAATTGGTGGGTAGGTAGCTTAGAGCCAGGAGACGGACATAGGCTATAATTTATATGTGTCAGTTACATAAATAGAAAAACTGTCTTAATGACTAAGCCTTTTTTGACACCTCCATGGCTGAGCGACATAAAGCACACGTTCTGGCAGGTTCCGGAACGCAGTAAACAGGTTGTAAGTTAGCGGTGCGTTGAGTGTTATTTGACTTTTTCGTGAAATAAATTATAAACAAACGCGTTACTTCCCTTGAAATTTATATGTGATAAGCTGTCAGAAACGATTGCTCATTCCTAGGATCCCGATGATACCAACCGATATGGCGTTTGAATTTAAAAGACTTCAATTTCCGATCCGTCTTGCATTTGTCATGACCTTTAACAAATCACAAGGCCAATCCTTAAAAGTTTGTGGTTTGAATCTAGAACATCACTGTTTTTCCCATGGTCAATTATACGTGGCATGTTTACGGGTCGGAAGACCATCTGCGTTGTTTCTTTTTGCGCCTGATAATAAAACAAAAAATGTTGTGCATCACAAGGTACTTTAGTGAAGAGCAACCTATGTACTAAAATACAGAAACAATAATGAATGATTAATGTAGGTACTTATTTTTATTTATTTTTTTTGTATTTTCTAATAATAAAAAACTTAGTAAATTCAAAAATTTTCTTATTTTTTGCCTTTAAGGCGGAACAGAGTTCGCCGAGTCAGCTAGTAATTAATAAAAACTGATAGTGAATAGTTCTTTAAGAACCAAGATAATATACCATGATAATAAAGCTTTGGGATTAGTTGTTTTAAATAAATGCAAATCCGAATACGGAAGCAAGTCAGATTCAGTTCTTTGGTTCTTTGAGTTGGAAAGGGGGAGATGAGGAGACACAAATCTATTTTAAGAAAAAGGATTATGATATGGAAATTAGCTATTTTAAAAAAATGAAAAGTTCCGAGTACGGGTTATCAATTTCACCTTAACGCGTAGAACGACTGGAATTGGAGTGTGCATCGAATACCGCTTCCGTTTAAGGATCTTCGAAGTTGCTTGCGTTTTAGAACGTTTTGAGAGGTTAGTGGGGAAGAATGCGAGCGATTTTAATTACAGTTATGCGATTAAAGGGAATATTCGGTATAGGGAAGTTTAAGCCTATATAAAGTTGAGGGACGGATTTAATTTGTATTTATTTAACGGTACTTGCTATGGTAATTATTTCGTCATACAAAGGAAAGACCTTTGAATTAGTGGTTTTGAATAAATGGAAATTTAAATACAGAAGCAAGTCAGATTTTTTTTTTTTTTAATTGTTGAGTTGGAAAAGGGTAGACGGGGAGAAGCAAATCCGTTAAAAGAATGATTAACATTTGACAGTTCGCCTTGGTTAAAAAAAAAAACCTGTTGATTGGTAGTTTCGGAAAAAATATTTTGTACTTTTCTCTATTTCGTACATAATCTATTTGCATTGGTGTAACACTTTTGTATTTACATGGTATTTCTGGAATTTTAAGCTCTGACTTTTGATTTGATACATTACTTTACAAGGAGCTATTATGTATTATAATATCAATTTTCTTTTAAAAAATTTGCGTACCAGTTTTTTTTTTTTCAATTTCGGGAATAAATTCTAAATATGTACTTAAAAATGTCACACTGCCCAAATGGGTTGAGTATCCTCAAAATTTTTCAGGTGTTTGCTCTTGCTAAGCAATTGTGGCAGAAACTGGTTTTATATTTGGAGGCCGGAAAACAGCCCTAACGTGTGATATAGTTCTGTTCTTACTCTATAACCTGTAGATTGACACGAAATGATGAAAAAAGATTTATATTAATTTATGCACCCAAATAAGCTAGAAAGGAACTTATCTTTTTGATCGTTTCACAGTTCTTTGAAACAGAGTTATTATTCTAACAATGGCAGCAATACAAATTTCCAATAAAAATTAGCACCGTTTTTCTTCTTTTTTACTAGTAGTAATTGCTTTCTAATTATAGTTTAAACATAGTATTTCTTTAAAAGTAACCAAAACTGAACTGGAGAGAAATTTAAACCAAAGAAAAATATTAACTCAGCCATTTCGTTTTCACATAAATGGGCACCAATTTTTTTTTTTAAATACAAATTACATAACAGCGATAAACATGCTTGGCAAGGTATTTGCACATAAAAAACATTGATTATGAAATGAAAAACGCTGCATAATTGAAAGTCTTTCTAACCTTACCTTGAAACCCCATCAGGTAAAGCACAAAAGCAACGAATCTGTTAATTACCTGAAACAAGAAAAGCACACATTAAAATCAAAGCTAACCTTCGAGCAATATTATCTTCATATGCACAGCGTTTAATGCAGTTTTTTGAAAAGGAGCATATACTTTTAGGGAAAAAGAATAATTTTCCCCACTAAATTTGTTTCTAACGAATTAAAGTTTTCGCAATCAAAGATTGCATTATTTTTTTGATGCGTTCTTTTATTTTTTCTTTTCAATTTGTTATGCTGTATCAGCGCGGTGCACATTTCGTACAAACTTCATTCTCAGGATTAAATCACTCCCTCTGCTCCTTCCCCCAATGTCTCATATTACACACATTCCTGGTAAAGAGGGGTCCTAGGGTGTACAGCATTTTTCCAGACGTAACCTATCATCACCACTGCGGTCGACATCCGCTGGAGTAAAATCCCTAGGCCCCCTCCGTTCCCCCTCTTTCAAATGTCTGAGTCGTCTTAGCAGACGATCTTTCAGTATTCGGAATTGTTGCTTATGGGGATGAGGAAAGATACATAAGCTCTCTCTGATGCTGGAAGTTGAAGTTTTTATCGTAACCTTCTTGACCCTTTTTCGTTTTTTGCTCGAGCTGAGTTTTGAGAGTTTCAAAGGAAAAATGCTTTAGAGGATATAGGCTTCCTAACTGAACTCTGTATCCATAGGCATTTCATTTTACATACGTGCAAAAAAGTCAATTATTCTCTTGTGCTTCGCCCCTCGTCGAAATTGAAAGAGAGTTTGGTACGGAAAAGCAATCTTTTAAAGGTAGATGTCCACTTCATTAATTACAGGAAAATATATTTAAATATCTGACTGACTTTTACTGAAAAATATTTTGAATTTTTAGATTTTTCATGTCGGCGAATAGAAAAAAATTGCTTTGCGTCGGTAATGAAGTTGGTGATTCTTTTTTTTTTCCTTTTTAAAACATAGTTAAAACCTAACAAAAAGTGTACATCCACTTATGAGACTTCTCTGCATTGCACCATATATATCCTTTGGGTATGTTGCGAGCCGAAATTTTTAAAAGCAAAGTAACTACCTAAGTCTTTTTTGAGGTAGAAAATTTTGAAAACATTGCGGTAGTATTCTTTACGTAATTGAAAAAAAATATTGATATCCCTTAGAAAAATATTTTTTTGTCTCTGTGCTCTCTTGCACTCTACATGTTTACACTAGATCACATGATTGCCATACCAGTTCAGGAGCGGTGGTCGTTCTTGACCACTTTCGCTTTAAGGATAATTACCACACTATCTTTAAAAAATCCTGTAAAGTATGGATAAAAAGCATAGGTTTGGTTGATATAAAAAATATAAAAGGCCTCAGGCAAAGAACTCTCTTGTGGTAGAAACGAACATTTGATTCCAAATGTTCTTTTAAAAAGAACACGCGAGAGCCCCCAAGAGTACAACTCTTCAAATTCCAACAATGCGGAAACAAGATGCCCACTCTTCAGCGAATCTCCTACAATGTTTCTATTCTGAAGAACTTGTCTAATTTAAAACCAAGTTTCGTCGCTCCAGATAGATTTATTGCCGAAACTCGGAAAATGTATCTGCGGCATCAACGCTCAGCGCAACCATAAATTTCCCCTTTCCCGCCCTTCCATTTCCAGCCATATCTCTTCTATGCTAGGAGACCAAGTGGTTAATTCCGCGATTAACCTTCAGCGGTCAATCCCCAAGGGGGGCCTCAGCAGGGACGGCTATGATGCCCCGATTACGAGGATCCCAGTCGTACATCACGTTGGACAGAAATAAATTCTCCAAGACATACAGAGATTATGAATCTTTCGTCTGGTGAAGGTTCGGGAAAGGATTTGACAGACAAAGATCTTTGGAGGGGAGCTGAGCTGGAGGCTCTTGTCAGCACAAGAAACATTCTCGCCGCAACAAACCATCGATGCATCATGCCCGACTATTTGAATGCCCAAGGATGAATGGACACTTGACAGTTGAATTATTTTTCACCCTTTCGCGCAGGCTTTCGATGAAATATGCTAGTGAACTTTTGAAACATTTTGCTGTCACACGTGCGTTTACAATCTTCTGCTTAGAACAGCAACCATTTTGGAAAATATGTTGTTTTATTGCCCACATAGACATTTTCAACTCGAATAACAGACAATATAGGTATTTCTTCCGTTATAGAGAGCACTATTTCAAACAAATTATCACTTTGTATATTTGAGCATTTACCAAGTTCGCGATCCCAATTAGCTTGATTTTTTGAAATTCTGTGTTAAAAATGATTCTTACTTCTGATTTTCCCCATTACTCTATCGCTCATCAAATTTAACATTTCTGTTTGCAACGCTAAGTGAATAATTAGTTATTTAGTTTCAAAAATAGATGAATAGTTTTTTAAAAGCAGAAGTCTTTGAGTAACGGGCAATATTTCTGGCTCAATGACAGTAAATCGCATTTGTGGCAGATCATTATTCAGTAGTTTAAGGATGAAAAAAATTAGTTCGTAAAATGAAGATTTTTAAAAATCTATCGGTGACACAAATGCCCGATTTGGGATAACGGTCAGGAACCTTGTACCACTCAGGTGATAAGGGATCAATTTAGACATTTTGTTCACATCATGTTCTTCCGCTTAGTAATCTTAACACGTGTATCACACATAGAAAAATTCGTCCAACATACCTTCCAATTCAACAGCAACTTACTTTCCATTTAACTACCTACTAAAAATAGCACAGCACACGTAAGTTTTCTGCCTAATAGTTCACTGGATAGTAGAAGTTGCAGTTGAATTGAGAGTTGTATGGAACGAATTTCCCTACGATGGATACTTGCTTAAAGGTTCCTGTTAAAAATCAGGCAGTTGAGAGAAAGGTCCATGAGTGCACCTTGTTTCAGACCAGCGAGTGAAAAATGTGGGATCCATTGAAATGGCGGGTGGATAAAGGTGATATGTGACATTTTTAAAAATTTCTAGAAAAAGCTTTCAAAAAAATGTTGTGTTATTATTTTTTTTAATGGATAATTCTCAACGGGTAAAACGGGGTCATATTCTTAGTTATCAACCATTTCTGACTAAGGGGACATGATACCGATGGACTTATCAACCGTCATCTATGGTAAAAAGTGAGTTTTTCAAATTGTCACATATCACCTTTATCCACGTTCCCCTTCAATTTTATGTAGCCCACTTCATCAAAATCTATTTGAATTAAGATAATTATTTCCTCAATTATATTTGAACTACGCTAAACTCTTTAAGTTCCAGCTCTCAGCCTCCACATCTATGATGTTATAACTAGGCTTAACTAAGTAGGCTCATCTGTTGTTTAAATCAAAATCTAGGTATCTTAAAGAAAAGCTCGTTTCAAGAAGAAATTATTAATCATGGATCGTTAGTTTTGCTGATCTGTTCTCTACGAAACACAGATCATTTTTCGATTGCTGTGCTTTAAAGCTTCACTTTCACAGAAACCTAAGGTAGTCATAATATCAGTTAACTCTATTCCTTTAAGTGATATCTTTATTTTAGTCTAACTGCCTATTTTTATTTCATAAAAATGTTTTTCTTTTTAATAAAATATTTTAGCAACTTTGTGTTTAAAGTAGTCACTTTTTTCATTTAACTTCAACGTAGGTGTTGCAAGACATTGAATGCAAGTTTTGATGACACACTCGGAGACCTCCGTCTGAAGTAAAAACCAATTTCAATGGATTTTGACTTTTACCCCTCTTTGTAAAATAAGAAAACCGTTAATAAGTATAGACTTACTGAGAGTTCAATAGACTGAGAGACTTCTGAAAGACAATAAAAATTCGAACGCATATTTCAAAGCTGTTTTTTAAAAATGAGTTTAGGCCAGTTTTTCCTCACGGCATTTCAAAAATTTAGGCAGCTAATTTATCTTAAAAGCAATCAAATTGTCAACTTACGAATGCAAAAAATAAAAATATTCATATCTGTTGCTAATTTGGAAAATAAACAAGTAATCATCAACCGTTAGTTTAATCTACCGGTCTACTTTATTTATTATTTCTGGTCGCAGACTTAAACGCGGAACTTTCGCATACTACTTAACATCATACTTCTCATCCAGACAAATAAATTGGGCTAAGGTTACCGTCACAGTTAACCTATGCCTTCGATGTCCAGCGGAATTAATTTTCGCTGTCACCATCTTAACACAGGAAATTTCATCGGAAGATCGGAAGGCATTCGCACCCCGTTTAGTCGGAAATTTGCCTAACAAAGGGTTGCCCCTAATTCTTTTACAAAGCATGCCGGGGCGGCGATGATGGAAAGAGAGGGCTCACCGACACGGTGGCGCCCTGCGCCTCATTTTCTCTCGGAACCTCGTTTGTGACTGTAAAATCGATCGCATGCAGAACAAGAAACAGGCAACTGCTATTTTTCACTGGGTCTTAACTTTTGGAAAGAAGTAAATAAGAGATGGTGCGTGGGAATTTATGATGGTGACGCGAGGTGTCTAAAAAGATAGGGAAGATAGTGTTATTATGTCTTCAGTTATCTCTTCAAAATAATTTTAGGAAATGTATTCAACATTTTTTTTACAATGTAAGGAAATAATTTTATTTGAAGGCGAGGAAGAATGTTGTTTGAAACTCTAAGGAAGTGACAAATTTTTCAATTTTCAATTTTAAGTAGTAGGGGAGTATGAAACAAAGTGAAATGGTAAAATATTTTCACTGTTTGCAGCACCGCCTATTTAGCAGTAATTTAACTAAGTTCCTACTCATATAGTTGATTCCTGTCAAAAAATAAGTAGCTGTAAAGATCAACTAAAAAAAAATAATAATAAATAAAATAAAAAATAAAATAAAAAAAACCAAGCCATTTTCAAAATTTGATACCTTTGTTGTATTATTCGTGGTTCATTAAGAATATAAGTTGATATCATAAAATGATAAAACTCTTGTAACTATCATTTAATTAAACAATTAATTGAGATCTACTGATGTCCAATGTAGTCCTTATTTAGTTTATACTAGGCATTTTTTGATTTTAAATGTTCAATGTAATTTGGCAAGTGCATGCGGGGTAAAGTGGATGGAGCAAAGTGACAGAAATTATTTCGTTTACTTCTTCATTCATGTATTAAATCAGGTACGTATTTCTTCATTTTTAATTAATTTACATTTTTTTATTTAATGATTTACTTATTTTCTCATTCATTGAATCATTTTCTTATTTATTCTCTATTTTATTCACTCATTTATTTTTTCTCACATGTTAATTAATTCATTTATTTACTTATTTGTTTGTTTTTTATTAATAATTCTTTTTTTTCGTTTATTTACTCATTCATTTGATAAAAACTACTGCAAATCGTTGAACAGTAAATTTTTCATAACAAAAATATTTTGTTTTTCACTTTTTTTGAAATGGAAATTTTCCACATTTTTTTGAAAGTCTAAAATAACTGCCAAGGATGAAAAATAATATTGTAACGAAAGTTGTATTACAAAATATATTATTCCTTCTTTATGTACAATAATTTTTAGAACAAATTTCCCATTTGTTCCTTTTGAAGCAGTTAAGTAAACGTAACTAGTTCACTTTGACCCACATTCTCCTACTATTAGAAAATCTTCATCAAAGTAAGATCCCGTAAACTTTTCTAGAAACGATAAAATTATTATTTAAGTAAAATTGATAACTTTATTAAACAGTATATAAGCTGTACCGTTAATGCAAAACTTTATGTTAGTCCAGTTTACTCGCGATTTTATAGTAGCTGCAGTTATTTATTTAGAGTAATGGGGGAGGGGGGGGGATACTAATGAGCATATAACTTCTTCCGAAACAAACAAATCAATTTTTTTACTCCCAGAAAATGATTTCCCGTAGCTTCAAATAACATCAAAATTACACACACACAATTACCTGAAAATTTTAACATCTCTGTACATCTATATCTACCACTGTTATACACAAAATATTATTTTTCTTTTGTCAAATGAATAAAAATGGTCGAGGAATGTAAATTTTTTAGAAATAATTTCTTTTTCTAAAAATTCTTTTAGAATTTATATTTTCCTTTTTACTATACCACTATGAAATTTTGAGTTTTAATTAAGTTTCATGATTCATTGCAGGCGTTAATTCAACCGAAAATAAAGACTAGAGAATGTTTTTCTCATTAAGGTGAAAACTAAAAATTCTTATTGAACACGTGTCTTAATCGAAAAATTCCATCAGAAATTTAAAAAAATGTTTTTCATAATTCAACGCGACTTTATTGCGATAAGAAAAAACTGATAGTAGAATAGTGGGAAAACAAAAGTAAAATAATGCGCTTTGAAACTCTGTTGCAAATCATGTTATTACTGTTTTACTTTTATGGCTTTCTTTATAAAACGTTGTGATTGGACTCTTTTTACGCTGACTGTCACTGAATTTTTCAGTGTTATAATTTTATTTTTCAATGATTCGGATTTTCGTTTCTACGTATTAATTTCTCGCTGTTTTATAATTTAAACTTTCATTTTACTTTACACTTATACATTCCTGCGCCGTGAGTGCTATATTTTTTGTTCTTCTTTTCTCGAAGAAACTTAGCGTTCTTTTTTAAAATTCGGCATAGTTTCAAATTTGAATTAATGATTTGGTAATTGTTGTCCTCCACATTCGAGATCTAGTATCACCGTCACAATGGTTCATAAAGAATGAACTTGGAATGAACGAAATTCTGAAGTTCCAAACGGTTTCCACAGGTCTCTAGTGAAATCTATGAGCAAAATAATTCTATTTATTTAACACATTTCGATTAAATTTTTGCAGTTATTGTTCTGTTTTTCAATGTAAAACCAAAAATCTTAGACAAACTCCAATCTCGTTACGACTTATCTCCAAACTCAATTACACCTGCTTTTCTGCAATCGAGGCCCGCTTTTCGTCTTTACAAATACTGTTTTACACTAATGGCTTGACAATATTGAAAAATATTTCATTTCATAATATGTGTGAAAGAAAACATTATTAAATAACACGAAAAGGATGTCGCTATCGAAAATGAAAGAATACTAATACTTCAAGAATCATATATTTGTTTAAAAAAACATGGTTAAAGCAAAATTTGCCGCCCTAGGCAGCTGCCTAGTCTGCCGATTGGGAAATTAGGCCCTGAAAATCTTAGGTGATAGGACAATCCTGTTTCAGTGTTTTCATTTTTTCAGTACTAGTCGCCAATAATGTATTAATTTTAGTCGCTCTGGCTTTGCTGGACCATGCATATGTATGTATGTATGTACATGTAAGTATGTGTGCATGCATGGTTTGTGTGTGTGTGTGTGTGTGTGTTTGTCCAAATTAAACGCTGGCAAAAACCATTTCCAAACGAAAAAAAAAAGTTTAATGGATACTTAGCAGAATAGTTTTATATCATTTACCAAAACACAATGCTAACCATTTACAAGGAAAACGCATTCGTAGCCTTCTTTTGTCCCGGGCTCTTTTAAACGCAGACGAGAAGGTCTTACTTCGAATATAAATGGAGACATTAAAGAAACTAATGCAAAATCTCTTTCTCAGCTTCGCCGACAGGGAGCTGTTCCGCTTTTCCATAGCCTCTCTGGTTTTTTTTTCTTCTGCCCTTGAAGGATACTTCTAAGCAAGAAGTAATGGATAGTCACATGCATTATTCTTTTGAACCTTTTAGCAGGTCGTGTATTTTCATTAATTCCATGTACTTCCAGTAGTTAAGTTTCAATGTTTGTAACATTTTAGAGCGGATATTTTCTTGTAAAAGCGAAAAAGTGACAATGATTTTGTATGATATAAAAGTTTTTGTAGTGTCTGATGTTATTTTAAAAAAAGAAACTGGGTCTTCTATTTGTGCTTTTTATGACTAGGAAGGAGAAAGTTTTTTGTGTAAAATCCGTGTGGCTGAGAGACATTGTAAGAAAACTTTATTCATAAATTCTTAACTTTTTGCTTTAAATATCACCATGAGAAAGCGAACTACTTTTGCTTTCAAAGAAAATAAATTAAAAAAAAAATCTCAAAATTTTTAGTAACTACTTTATCTTTTGCAAAAATTACACTTTTGTTTTGAATTGCTTCCAAGTTCCTTCATACTTCGATGAAAATATTTGGTATTAGTTAACAAAGCACCATCGTCAAGATTCCGTCGAAACAAAGTTTTGTGAGAGACAAATAAATATGTCATGTATTTTTCCCTTGAAAAAATATCCTGAAGCACTTCCACAAAATATTAGAACTTGGACGTGGATTACTCAAAAGGTAAAACTGAACTGTTCACACAGCATCTTAGATTTGGAACTTTTTTTGAATCTATTATATTAATCAAAGTTATGGGAAATTTACAACTAAAATCTAGAGCTATTTAACTAATACACTGTACCAACTTCAGGTTTCCAAACTTCAAATTAAGGATTTAAATCTGAAGTTTTGCGTGGATCCATTTGAGGTATTTAATTTTTAAACTGGCAAATTAATGCATTTCTTAAGGTAAATAAACTAAATTAACTAAAATTAATTCAGTTATAATTAACTTATTAGAAACCAACTATTTTAATTGGAATATTATACTAATTCAGTTGAAGAGCTTACTTTGACTCTCTTTGTTTTATGTCTTTAGGTTTTCTCTAGTCTAAGAAATTTTTATTATGACTAAACATATTTTTGATTTAAAGTGCAATGAATTTTACTGAATATGAACACGTTCACCTGTTACGACAGAAGTACAAATGCTTTTGGGATTTGTGTCGCAAACAATTAATTTTGTTCTACTTTTTTTTTTTTACATTTAGAGTTTAGAAAAAGATTGAAATCAAAATTGAATTGTGAAACCTCTTTCTTTCATTCGCTGTGTGAAAACGTAAGACATTACATGAATCACAAGATAATTCTTAAATTCCAAGCATATTTGTTAAGCTAGAACAATTGAAAGTTCCATTTCATTTATGATTTCAGATGGGAAATTTAAAGTAATAGATTACGTTCTTTTGTTGTTTTCACTTCATCTTTAACCTGTTATTGAGAAACTTTAAAACAAAGGAGCTATTTCTCTCCGAAGATAATTCAGGTCAAAAATAAAAGAGCTCCCATAGCCCTTTATTCGTCTCGGATAGTTTTTGAAAACTTTAAATTATTCTCAATTTTTTTTTATTTGCGGTAGTTTATCAAAGGGCATAACGAAAAACGACGGCAGTTCTAATTCCTCGAAATTACTTATTATATATATATATATGTATATATATATACACACATTTATATGAACTGAAAAGTTGAAAACCAAGACAGAAAACATTACCAAAACATTATTACATAGGTCAGAAGGCGCCCGTGGCAGCTCTTTGAAACTGATAGCAAAAATTTAATTGAAGTATATAACGTTGAGAAAACATGTTGAAACTACTGATGATGTATAAAGAAATATTCCTAAAAGACCCTTGGGGATCTCATCAAGGGGACTCCCCTAGGGTAGGGAAAAGTAAAATGAGATGTTTCTAGACAGTTGCAAGCGAAAAGCCTTAAAAAGGCCCTTGTTTTTTAGAAACTAACACCGGTGCCGGTCCACGGGTTGAAAAAGGACGGTAAATGCTGATTTAGAACATTTGATTGCATTTTATTTTGTAATTTTTTCAGTAAAAACCGAATGTTTCCAAGTTGTTGTTTTTAACTGTAAATCATACTTAAATTAAACTATAGATATTGAAATAATTTCTCATGATTTGAACAAAAGTTAAAAGTCAAAGAACGAACTTAAAAGTGTTTTACAAAAAAAATCATGCCTTTAAGGTTTAAATTTAAAGTTTTCGACTGTTAGAAACTATAAAACTCTTCAGAATACTAGCAAGCATCCATAGAAGGAACGAACAGATATAGAGTTTTTGCAAAGCTGAAATTGGGTAACGATATCACACGATTCGTCCTAGCTCTCTTGTTCCACGGAGCGGAATATTTTCACGTTTTAACCAAGACATTTTGCGATGTGCCCCGTCGCACATTTGCCTAGCAAAAGACAGAAAGAATAACCCTCTGTAAGACTGCCGGCAGACTTGTTCTTCGTGTACACAATGCGGGGCGAGGTAGAAAGTGGGGCGCAGAAAAGGCCCCGCCGTGGTGGCGCCCCGTGTGTCATTTTCGCAGGGCCACGTTTTTGTCTCTTAAGATTGGCGGTAAAATCGATTTGGACAAACATAACAAATGAATGGCTGTGATTTTTCATTTGGGTTTCTTTTGGGTCATGGTCTTCCAGAAGAAGAAAAGGGTTGCCGCTATATGCGATGGATATTTTTCGTTGAATGGAGCAAGAAAAATTGAATTGAGAGCTTTCCTGATTTATCTGCTTCGGGGATAAGTTGTGATTTTTTTTTACTTCTCTCTCTCTCTCTCGACGCTTCGTGAGAAAAATGATTTTTCTTGAGATAAAGAGGGGTGGAAAAGCTCAAGATGTGAAGGAGATTATAAACTACACCAACAAGAAGGAAACGTTTCATTTAAAAAATGTCCTTTCTGTTAAGAGTGTCGTAGTTATGGTAACGCTTTGCAAATAATCGCTTGCAGAAGTTTAGTAAAAAGTTCGTGCAACCATAGATATTAAAAAGTCTTGAGAATTGCATAAAACAGTGAATAGAGAAACAGTTACATGCGTTACGCGAATATAGAAAGAAGAAAAAAACGCACAAACATACGAATCAATGACATTCACTCTTTATGGTGAAAATAAAATGGAGCAAAAATTGTGTCGGAGTTTCCCGCATCAAAAGCTGGCAAAAAAAAAATGCTGTATTTTAACCAGTTTAGTTTGTTAAAATCATTTTTGCCAAGAAAAGAAAGAAAGAAAACATGCATACGTATTTTTTAATATGGCATACGAGAGTGAGAACAAAGAGATGTAAGTTCCAAAATTAAAAATTTGGAGATTACCAATACAAGTGTTAGGGGGGACCTTGTTTTGGTACTAAACATGTGGTGTTAGTACAACATAATTTATTTAAAAAAAATGAAAGTCGACTAAGGTCCTGAACTTTAAACGCTTTTCATTTTAAAACACCCCTTAATACCATTCTGCTTAATACTGTTTCATATGTCTCTACTGCATGCAGTTGCTTATATTTTCTTTACAACCGTCAATTTTTATTTATTTTATGACTTTCGATTAATAAGTTTTTGTTTTTGTTTGTTAATAAGAATATTCCAGAGGGTGTCTCTCACGAGTACTGCATACACTATAACTTCAGATGAAGAAACATATACGTTTTGTGCTTTTGAACTGGCTTATAAGTTATCACTTATAAGCCAGTATCAAAGGCAGAACTATAAGCAAATATATCTACAGCTCCTCCATGATATCCTGAGATTACAGTTTTGTCCTTGTTGGGAACTCATCATTCAGGAATAGTCACTAATCGAGATAGAGGTAGATATCTTATTGCAGCTAAGATTACCTTCAAACAAGGATTTGCGGCGCTAGCTATTTTGGTAAATTAATTTTCTCTATCAATGTGAATGCAATCTCAGCTGCAACGAGAGGACATTTGCCTACAGCTCGGTTACTGGCTATTTTTGACAGATGAATTCCTAACAAGGACGAAGCTACAGGCTCGGGATGTCATGGCCGAGCTGTAGGTATATGTGCTTATATATATCTTGTGTTCGGCTACTTAACCTACTTTTCTCCTACAGTTCCCTACGTTTTGGCGTGAATTCTTAGGATTGCTGCCAAGCGTGGGAAAAGTGGGCGGTTACTTCAATGAACTATGCTAGGGATCGAGCAAGGATAGTGTGAATGACTAGACTGGGTCCACTGGACTATAAGTATGCAGTTACCACCATTTACATTGACTAAATTTGGGTACTTTTACAATGACGAAAGGTGGTTTGAAATACATAGTACTTGCGTTAGCATCTTCCTGGGTACCAGAATATTTGTAATGTAGTGTATTATCTATGAGAGTAAGTATTATTAAAGCTCATAACACCAAGCATCAACGTCACTCTAGTCAACTTTTGACTGTAAGTACACTGATGGTGATTTTGAGTAGCTTTTGAAGATAGGAGGCTATAATTTCATGTGTGCACCCAAAATGAACCATATGAAAAGGAATTACAACAAAGAATGTAGTACCTACATTTTACTTCCCTTTTTTTGTTCTATACAGACTGATTTGAATGAATTGAAATTGTTTTCCGTTTTTTTCTAAAATTCTTTATGTTCATTAGAGTTTTGAGCAAACATGGCATTCATTAAAGCCATTAAAAAAAGGTCAAAGTACATTTTGCATTGAAAATTACTTTAACTTTTATTTTCTTGAAAAAATACTTCATTTTTCTTTCGTTACAATCCTTTATTCTAAATTATATCACATAATAGAAAATGCTCTATTTACCATTTATCAATTCTAAAATTAAAATCAAAATAGTTTTCCCATATCAGTGCAAAAGAGAACGCCCATTATATCAAACTACGTGATAGGTTTAGCTAATCGGTAATAAACAATGAATTGTAAAACGAGAGAAATGGAGAAATCTTTGAATTTCTAAGATTTACTTCAATATTAAAAAAAAGTGTTACTAAAATTGCGATAACTCTAGTAATACGGAGACATTAGATGCAAATTCCAGGAGCTATTTCCCGCAATGAATTGCTCCATTTTTCTCATAGAATCGTTACTAACTGAGGTAAGATTCTTTCAGTGATTCATAACTCAAAATTAATTGAACCATTAACGTTCATCAAGTAAATTACGAATGCATATTGCATTTTTAGTTCTGCTTCGATTCGCCAAGCGAAAGGAAAATCTTCCCTGCTCATTAAAAACAAAAAGTTGTAATAAAAAAGTTTGGTGGAAGGAAATTAATTTAATGCTCACTTAACGAAAAAATTGTTTTATTTCATCTATTCAGAAGGAAATTTAACAATTCGCTGAGAAAATATATTATTTCCCTTCCCCTTTGTTCTTTTTCTGACAAGAAAGACCGACTTCCAATATAAATGGAGAAGTTAACGAATTAATGTATTTCTTCTTGGACGAAGTTTCATTGTCTGTTGACTTTTATGGAAAGTTGTTTTCTGAATATCAGTGGCCATTTTTTTTCTATTGATCTCTTGCAAAGAAATATTGACGTTTTAAATCTCTTCTTCCCACCATTAGAAGTTTTGATGTCTTTTTCCATCACTGATTTATGGTCGCATGGGAGAAGATTCTTATCTTTTAAAAAAGCTTTTTTTCTTGTTTGTTTTGTTTTCTCGGGAAAAATATAGCTAGAAATGTAATTAGAAAAGAAGAGTAGCGAAGACATCTGCAAATACTCTGGGACATTACTTTTAGGAAGTTTAGATATTGGTTGCATAAGATTTGTAGTAGTTCAACGAAATCTTGTTTGAGTTTATTCTGTACCTCAGAACCAGAACGACGTAAGTCCAAAAATGATGATTTTCACTTTATTACTGCATTGTATGCAGAATTTTATTCCACATCAATCCATGAGAGCGATACTCTATAAAAAAAAATTCCTTCACAATTATTTAGCATCATTAAAAGAACGCGTCCGTGAAAAAAGTCCCATCCTTTGCATGCATCCGACAACCGTTTTCACCTTCTCCTAAGAAGTTACAAAAATGGACTTACGTTATTCTGGTTCTGAGGTACAGTATTTGGGCAGAACTTGTGATTTACACGTAGATTTTTGCATTGGTAGAAGCATCACTACAGAAAAATAATGAAAGAACACTATAGGGATTTTTAAAAGATTGGGTAGTTGAAACTTCTAGCTTTGTTTATGTATTTTGAACGAGAAATATGGCAACAGAAGTTCAGAGAAAACTGAAATATCGCATAACATTACGTTGTTTGTGCGATTTTTACGTTATCTTTTAATGTGTTAGATTTAGTGTGTTTTAATCACTACTAACCGTTATCTTCCAAATTGGATCCGGTGTGGCTGGAGTCCAGGCTGGAAACTTGATAATTTTTAATTGATCGTCCGTTGATAAAATGTCTCGAATTTCACTTTTAATCCGTTGCCAGTTGTTAAATATAAATAAAGAATAAAATGCCCTCGTGAATGAAACATTTTTGTTACAAAAAAATCGTCTGCCAAAAAAAAAAATAATAATAATAATAATAAATTCAATAAAACAAATGAATAAATAAACAAAAAATCGTCTGCACAGTCAGTCATTTTTTTTTTTTTGGACTGTTTACTCAAAAGTTATTAGGGGTGACAGCTTGCTTGAGCGGTTCAATGTTGAACGAAAAATTGTTCAAATCGGAAATGTAAATACGGGAATGAAGTATCCTTGAAAAGTTCTTTCCAACAAAAAAAAGTTTGTTCAAATCGGACTGTTCATTAAAAAGTTAGTATCGCGGGACCGGTTGTTTGAACGGCTCAAATTTGAACCAAAAATTGTTCAAATCAAAAAATCAAATATGGGAATGAGCTGTACGCGCCGAGATCTTTCCAACAAAAAAAAGTTTGTCCAAATCGGACTGTTCATTCAAAAGTTATTAGGGGGGGACAGACAGACCGACCGACCGACCGACCGACCGACCGAGCGACCGACACACAAATTCCCCATCTCAATACCCTACTTTCAAATTTTTAATTTTTCGATACTCATTTTACCTTTTTATTTTTTTCACTTGGCGATATTTTTTTTTGACTTGGCGATATTTTTTAACTTGGCGATATTTTTTGGACTTGGCGATATTTTTTAGATGCATTAAGCTACTTTTAATACTTTTTTCGTCTTTCTTTTATTTTTAACGGGAAAGTAGGCTAAAAAGGGGTAAGAAAAAGCGCAACTTTAGGACGTTGAAACAATGTTTGCAGTAAAAGCTAGGATATTTTACACTTCGAATTAAAACACTATGCTTTCTTGTGAATAAAATGACATCTTACACGTTATTATAAAGTTAGTTTCATATTTTTTTGATTTTCAGAGACAACTTTTTCCCGACTGAAATAGATTTGACATTTGACACCCTGAGGTCCCCCGCACCTACCGTTGGACGGTTTATCAGTTTTAGGACCCCAGGGACATTTATTACAAAACAAGCGTATATACGAGATACGTGGTGCTAATAGTAGAGTAAATATATCACCATTTCTCTTTGCCCTGCTCTTTCACTTTGCTCCACATTCTCCTACTGACACATAACTTACCCAGTACTACACAGAAAAATCTCCAAGACATTCATTATCCTTTATAAAAGTTTGCTTGTACATGAAAAA
This sequence comes from Uloborus plumipes, assembly GCA_038373865.1. Classification (NCBI taxonomy): domain Eukaryota; kingdom Metazoa; phylum Arthropoda; class Arachnida; order Araneae; family Uloboridae; genus Uloborus; species Uloborus plumipes. The sequence continues at coordinate 48,196 of JAXGGA010005087.1, forward strand.
CTGCAGCAGGAGACATTGTATGCATTCCTGCTTCATTTTGTTTACACACACTTCTGATTCAATTGAGCCCAAAAGCCATCATCGATTCAGAATCTAATCATACGCGTCCGCATTACAAACAAATTTCGAAATTCAAATTTAATGAAATTCTACTTGTATGTTTTTCCAAGCCGGAATTCTAAAAGCAAGCCCGAAGAAAAGATCCCTACCCGGAAAACTCCTCGCTGTTTATTTTCTTTGAGGCAACTCTTCGACATTTGTAAGGAGACTAGCACTGATGGGGCTAATATTTATACAGACGTTCCTTCTTTTCCGGGGGAAGCGCTTGTGAAGTTATTGATACACACGGCTATATAAGTAAAGTCGGGGCAGACTTTGACAAATTTTCGTGGATGAAAGAGAGTAGAAAGATTGTTTTTTTATGTTGGAATATTGGGACAAATTTCAGGAAAATGTCATAGAATGTGTTGTATGGACGACATTCGACGAAAAATTATATTGTATATGATGTATGTATTCATGGGAAAATACTAAAGGTATTATAATTTCCTTTTTGCAATTTCATATGCAACTGAATTTCTAAGCGATCCGAAAAATATGTTAAATCTGCATGGTACTCCTTTTCTAGAAAGTGTATAAGCTCAAACTGTATATTGTATAATATTTTAGAATAGGGGTGCACAGTGCACAACCTATGGCCCTCGGGCCAAATGCGGCCCACCGCGTAGTTTTGCACTTGAATAAGTTAAATTTCATTCATACAGATATGGTAATAATGAAACGAAAAGATTAATTTCCTTTGACTTCAGAATATGGCAAAAAAAAAAAAAAAGAAAGAAAGAAAAAAACAAAAATTCTAAATACTGGATTATTGAAAAAGTATTAAAAACAACTCATCGTCGTAGGAAGATATTAACATCCTAAACCAGTCAAGAAGGGCTTAAAGAAAGTTCGAAAAAGCACAAGGCAGAGACAGAGGAAAAGGCTTATTGATTGTTACAAAAAGTGCAATTAAAAACACAAGAGTGTACAAGCCTTTTTTTTCTCAGCTAAAAGCAGTATGAAAGAATGCATCGAATTTATCTCCTTCAGCAAGAGTAAAGTTTTTTTTCTCTCCTTCTAAAAATTTGGGGATTTTTTTACATTCTTTAGCTTAAACCCTGCATAATGATCCTTTTTTTCTTTACGATAAATCTTAAATTATGTTCCCTTGAAATACCGCTAAAAGAAAGGTTATGAAAAACTTAATGTAAAGAGGAAAATTAAACGCGAGTTACTATTGGAGTAACGAAGTTAAAAATAACCATTATTATTATTTATATTTTACGCGTTATGGAATGTTAACGGCAAAAAAATATTTCAAATACGTATAATTTTTTCAGGAAAATTTTAGAGGAATATCTGTTATCAATGTATCGTGCTCTTCCTAGACTATGAGAGTGTGGAAATATATCTTCTTAAAGAATCTCACACTTGTTCAAGATTAACAGCATGTGCTCACGATGACCAAAAAATTTGCGAGATCCTCACTGTCTAATAGTTCAATCGCAGCGCAATCTTTCCTTCTATAAAGTTCAAGTAATATTGTATTCATGAAAAATACGGCTGGGCTTCCTCTATATGATCGGACCGGGACCCTCTGGTTACGAGTCCGACGACTTACCGATCGGACTACCGCGGCCCACACCCAATTCTAACTTTCTTTTGATCGATCTCTTTTAAATTTCAAAAACAATAAAATTCTAGCGTGTTGCCAAAACTCGTTTGCCAAATACCATAGAAATTTAAATAAATTTACGCTGATGTGATTAAATATGAAATCCATTGTTATAATAAAACGTGGTTGCTATGAAACAGTAACAATAAGAGTAATCATAAAGAAAATGGCGAAAGAGAGCTCGTCAAACTTCTAATGAAGGCACAAAAAACGGGGTTTGTTGTGAAAACTTGCGTTTTTACAGAAAAAACGCCGATGTAGATGAACTCAAAAACCAAAACTTTATCTTAATACAAAATTTTATCAAAATCGTTTGAGCCGTTTTCGAGATCCAAAATATATATATACAAGAATTGCTCGTCTAAAGATATTAGATAGATGTAATTTTGTTTTGAAACTTAATATTTTAAGAAAATTGAGTTTCGTATTTATTGATTTTTTACCTGAAATATCTTACTAAACACTCTTGAGGAGGAAAAAAGTGTTTGAAAACTAACTGTAACACTTTTATACTCAATTTTTAAATCGTACTTGAAAAGTAAAATAATCCGATTTTTATATCGTGTAAGTTACCATAAAATTAAATAAATGTCGCTGGACAATCACCACTGCTTTTATCCCATGGCTTTTGAATAAATGAAACAGCCTGTATAAGACACTATCTAGTGAAGCCTTGCTTTAACATTTCAAAAACATTTAAAACTTAACATTTGAAAACAATAACAATACCAAATACAATAAAATTTAAACTCGCGCTGATGTGATTAACTATGAAATCCATTGTTGAATTAAAACGTGGTTGCTATGAAACAGTAACAATTGATAATAATCATAAAGAAAATGGCCATAAAGAAAGCGTCTCAAACTTACTTAATGAAGGCACAAAAAACGGGGTTTTTTGTGAAAACTTGCGTTTTTACAGGAAAAACGCCGACGGATGAACTCAGAAACCAAACTCTATCTAAATACCAAGTTTCATCGAAATTGTTAGAGCCGTTTTCGAAATCCGAAATATATATATATATATATATATATATATATATATATATATATATATATATATATATATATATATATATATATATATATATATATATATACAAAATAATGAAAAGGCGAACCAAGGACTGGCAAGTCATCAGGGGGAAGACCAGATCCCTGGTTTTCATTTTTTTTTTTTTTTTTTTTTTTTTGATTATGCTTGTACTCAGTGGTCGGAAGTAGCGAAACTACTGTAGTAGCTACATTTTTTAGTAGTTTGTAGTGTAGCGCACTACTTTTCAAAAAAAGTAGAGTAGTGAGTAGCGCGATACAAAAAAAAAGTAGTTTGTAGCGATTTCCACAAACTACTTTTAAATTAAAAAAAAAAAAAATAAATGAAAAAAAAAAATTAAAAAAAAAAAAGAACGGAGAAAAAAAACAAGGTTTTTCTTGTAGCGAATATTCGCAAAAATTGTAAAAAAAATCTAAAAAGGACAAATTTTAGCAAGAAAAGGAACAAAAAGGAAAAGTAACAAATAAATTCAAAGACTATTTCTATTCCATATTCGAATGAGGTAATTTTTTACTCTAAACCCCTTTTCGAATTTTTTCTGTCGATCCTCAAACGGTGTATTCTTGTTATTTATTTATTTTTTAAAAAGTAGCGAAGTAGCAACTACATTTCAAAAGTAGTGTAGCTCGCTACATTTTAAAAAAAGTAGTTGTAGCTGTAGTTAACTACATTTATAAGAAAGTAGTTATAGTTGTAGTTCGCTACGAAAAATATATAGTTTTTCCAACCACTGCTTGTACTCTACTATAGTTCCTAGCGGCTCCGCGCTGGCATTTCAGTACTTTTTTGTATTTTTGTACTTTTTGGGATTTATTTATGCCCTTTATTGAACTCTTTTTGAATTACACTGAAGTGACAAAAGTCATGGGATACCTCTTAATATCGTGTCGGCCCTCCTTTTGCCCGGCGAAGTGCAACAACTCGACGTGGCATGGACTCAACAAGTCGTTGGAAGTCTTTTGCAGGAATATTGAGCCATGCTGTCTCGATAGACGTCCATAATTGTGAAAGCGTTGATGGGGCAGGATTTTGGGCACGAATAGACCTCTCGATGGTGTCCCATAAATGCTCAATGGGATTCATGTCGGGCGATCTAGGTGGCCAAATCATTCGTTGGAATTGTCCAGAATTTTCTTCAAACCAATTGCGAACAGTTGTGGCCCGGTGACATGGCGCATTGTCATCCATAAAAATCCCATCGTTGTTTGGGTACATGAAGTCCATGAATGGCTGCAAGTGATCTCCAAGTAGCTGCACATAAGCATTTCCAGTCAATGTTCGGTCCAGTCGCACTAGAGGACCAAGTCCATGCCATGAAAAAACAGCCCACACCATTACGGAGCCACCACCAGCTTGAACAGTGCCTTGCTGACAGTTTGGGTCCATGGCTTCGTGGGGTCTGCGCCACACTCGAACCCTACCATCGGCTCTTACCAGCTGAAATCGTGACTCATCGGACCAGGCCACGGTTTTCCATTCATCTAGGGACCAACCGATATGCTCACGTGCCCACGAGAGTCGCTGCAAGCGATGTCGTTCTGTCAGTAAAGGCACTCGAGTCGGTCTTCTGCTGGAATAGCCCAAGAAATCCAAATTTCTCCGCACAGTTCTAGCAGACACGTCCATTGTACGTCCCACATTGATTTCTACGGTGATTTGACGCAGTGTTGCTTGTCTGTTAGAATTTACGACTCTTTGCAGACGTCGCCGGTCTCGATCTTTAAGTGCAGGCGGTCGACCACTGCGCTGTCCATGGTGGGATGTTATGCCTGAAATTTCATACTCTCGGCACACTCTTGACACAGTGGATTTGGGAATGTTGAATTCTCTAACGATTTCCGAAATGGCATGACCCATGCGTCTAGCTCCAACTAACATTCCGCGTTCAAAGTCTGTTAATTCACGTCGTGCGGTCATCATCACGTTAAAACCTCTTCACATGAATAACTTGAACAGAAATGAAAGCTCTGTAAAAGCACTGCGCATTTATACCTGTTCTATGCGATGCTACTGCCATCTGAAAATTTGCATATTGCTATCCCATGACTTTTGTCACTTCAGTGTATATTTAAATTTGTATAATATATATATTGACCGAAAAAATATTTTTAAAAACAAATGACAACAATTATAGTTGAGAAAATTGTTAAACTAAGTCACTACGTTATATCTAACGTTAAAATTTTACTCCCCCGTAAAATTACCAACTACTTCCTGAAGCAACGGTTTCAGAGCATATTTTAATCCACGAAGCAGAACACGCGAGTTCAAGAGATTAAAAGATTTCCAATAGCATACATTTGCAGAAAGATCAAAAGCATAATTTCACCCATAATTTATCTCAATTTAAATTTAACGCTTGCATTCTTCAAAGCTCAGATTTAAAATGAAAATACAAAACTAACCGAAAATAGTGTTTGACTCATTACTAGCAGGGCGCAACGCTGCTCCTCATACTCTCTTCACCTCTCAGGAAGTCAAAAATCTCGTCGCAAATGGCAAGTTTTCTCTCAAAACATTTTTAAAAAGATAATTTCCCAAATAATCCTTTCTAGTGCGCTGCAGCATGTTTGCATAAATGCTTGTGCAAGTTAAATATGGCTTCTGTCATTTAAAAGGTATTAGCTATACATGTGTCAGAAAATATTTTCTTCGAGTTTGTTTTAAGTTTTAAGTTGAGTTGAAAGCTGTTTATTGAAGGAAGATTTTTGATGTGGACGATGAAGTTGAAATTTATTTGAGTTTCTGTTTCATTAGATTATGAATTCGCTCGTGTAGTTGCCTTCTGTTTGAGAAAAGACATACATGGGGAAATAAATTCGTTCCTCATGATTTTTAATTAGTCTTTTTTACTTAAAGACTTTTCTTGATTTTTAAATGTCTCTTAAAAATACTGATGGTTAGAAAGTACTGAAACATACTGCAGAACAGTAACCACTCGTTGCATAGTTCATTCGGAAGTATCGCGCTTTTCTTTGTCCCCGAAAGATTATATATATAAAAAAAATGTTCTAAACACACACACACACACACAATCTCATTCGAATTTTAATCAATGAACAAAACCGGCATATTCTCCACATACTTAACTCATTGAAGTTTAAGCTGCAATTTTCGAACCATATTCCATTATAAAACAATAAATACTTTTTTTTTGCAATGACACATTGCAAAATGTTTTCTTGTTAGATCTCACAAGTCGTGTAGTTCCTCTTTCAAATTGGCAGAACGCCAACGTTACTCATCAATCGGACCTGCTCGCCGCTTTGCTGCTGCCTTTAGGACGAACTGCATACTCCTGCCATCAATTAGCGACTAAAAAACTAATATAACTTAGTTCTCGCCTTAGCCATCAAGAGTTTAAGTAACTAGCATCTTTAAAAAGAAAGATCTGCGGGAGCTAAAAAGGAAAAAGTAAAAATTCCATTGGTAAGCAAATTATTATTTTATTTATTTTTAGATTTTTTGCAATAAATCAGTGTGAAAATTAAAGTAATACATTAAACTTCAATCGTTTCTTTTATAATAGCATGGTTAGTTTGTCTGAGCAACTACACTGTCAAAACTAATGGTAGCACTAGGCACCTTTTAGGGCAAAACGTTGTAGCACGAGTGGAACCCCCTGAAAGTTGCCACTTGGACTACTGGTGGAAGCAATAAGATATTACTAAAAATACCTAACTAAAAATAAAATATTTATTTTCAAACTACTCCAAGGTACAAAGCCTTCAAATGTACACTGGTAATCTGTACAACATTATTTCAATTAGAAAAATTCTAAACAGTCAAACTCAATTCTAATTTTAATGTAAGCTCTTGTGACCAAATTTTCCAACAAAAATAAACCTAAGAATTGCCCCGTAAAAAAATTAAATTTAGTACCAAACTAAAATATTTTTCAAACAATTAAATGCAGTCGTGAAAATTTCTTAGTTTCGTTATCGTTCAACTCAAAAAAAAAAAAGCAACATAATCCATACATTCAATGCGGTATTTTAAACTATTTTTTATCGAAATACTTTTGTATACTAGTACATAAATTTTAAGTTCCTTTCTCCACTTCAGAAACAATGGTTACAAGCTTGGTGAAAATATAAAACAAAGCTTCGAAAAATGTTTTATGAAAACTGTATGGCATAAACTACTACCCGTCCATTATTAAAGGATCGAACTGTTTTACAATGGACAAGAACAGTTCCTCTCTCCAAATTCCGGCAGGAGTACACGTCAGCGATGATAGATGAAGGATTTTTTTCGGGTAATCGATGAAATTCTAATTCTTTTCCCGAGTTTTTAGATGTTTTCCGGCAGAAATTTTGAAGAATAGAATCCTCGTGTAGTTCGAATGATGAAGGAATCGATACTGAGTTGAGTATCGCGAAATTTAGATCCATTCGAAATGTTTGAAATAATTATACTGTCGTGCCTGGTTAAGAGGTCACAGTACCTCAAAAATGACTAAATGGCCAAAATTTTTTTATTGCTTATTTCAAAACTAAACGTAATTTAAAACACTCGGAAAAAAATGGCATTGCTTTATATTAATTATTTAAAAAGTTATAAGTGACTTTAGATCATGCACGCTATGTGTTCTAATAGAAAAGAAAACTTTAAGGTGCTTTTCTCCATGATCAGTTTTTAGTGTTTCCATGTTACTGAAATCGCTAAGGATTTTTTTCTATTAAAGTTACAGCTATAAAACAATATTTTTTGTATTCAGGATAATATATTTGACAAAACTGTGCATTGAATAACCACTTTATAAATTTTAAAGTTTTTAGAGTTTGTTGAACTTCTAAAAACAAAATTTTCTAAGAATTTGTTACGATTTTTTACATAAAAGTTCACAAAATGTTTCAAATCAAAAAATACCAAAACGAATGCAGAGATTTTTATTTGTGACTCTTGTGATCATTTATCAAAAATAAATTTTGAAATAAGTGCGACACAAAAAAGCCTTAGGGTTTTTGAAAAATTGAAATTTACTTAAATTTTTCAAATTTTCAAAAAAAAGTGGGCAAAATTTTTGATGTTTGAAAATAAAATTTTTATTGTTAAATATGCATTGAAACAGAGGTTTCAAAGAATTCATCTCTCATATAAATGTAAGAAAAATGTAATGAAGGTACTGTGATTCCTTTAAAACGAATTTAAGGGTCTTTCTAATTTTTTTCGTCTTAACCATAGTTCCTCTTATCCAAATAACAATAAAGAACAAACAATGTTACGGAAATCGCATATGTAATGCGTTTTAGCAGAAGTTAGATTTTTAATGCAAAAAGGAGAGGAGGGGCGCACTGGTCCGGGTACTTTTTTCGCGAATTTTATCGGACAGCGGACAAAAAGATGTTAAGAAATTCTAGTTTCGACATCAACGTTCAAAGAGTTTCTTTTTTTTTTTTTTCTTTACCTTTACGACATCGTAGAGGTAAATAAGTACAGCATCTTTACACAGTTCCCTGTTTTTACACATTAGAAGAGACAGAGGATACTCACAAAGATTCATTGCAGCTACTGGGAACTAAATGTTTCCGATCTTTTTTCTTTGTTGAAGAAAACAGAATAGAAAAAAAGCTTCAGATGGATAAACTTACAATGTCAAAAAAAAAAAAAAAAAAAATCCAGGAATTCACAAAATACACGTAAGATAATGAGTTGTACTTTTTAACACTCCTGCGGTTGGGCAGTCCCAGAATTACATGTTAAATTTACGTGACAAGAGGTCAAGAACAGTCCGTCAGTTTAAAATGAAAGAAATTCGTAAAATCGAAAGATATAAATCATTTTAGGGTTACTGTCTGATCTTCTTTGGTAAAAATTTCCGCGTATTTACACATGTGTCAGGTATTCTCTGAACCCCCTAACACGGTATACGCCCAAAATGTCGCGGCCAAAATGTCGTGGGCCAAAATGTCGCGGCCAAAATGTCGCTGGGAAAAAATGTCGCGGGCCAAAATGTCGCTGGTCAAAATGTCGCCGGTCCAAAATGTCACCGGGCCAAAATGTCGCGGTCTAAAATGTCGCTGGTCAAAATGTCGCCGGTCCAAAATGTCGCCGGGCCAAAATGTCGCGGTCTAAAATGTCGCTGGTCAAAATGTCGCCGGTCCAAAATGTCGCGGTCCAAAATGTCGCGAGCAAAAATGTCGAAGGTCCAAAATGTCGTGGGCCAAAATGTCGCCGGTCCAAAATGTCGTGTGTCCAAAATGTCGCCGGTCAAAAATGTTGCGTGTCCAAAATGTCGCCGGTCAAAAATGTCGCGTGTTCAAAATGTCGTCGGTCAAAAATGTCGCGTGTCCAAAATGTCGCCGGTCAAAAATGTCGCGGGCAAAAATGTCGCCAGTTCCAATGTCGTCAGACAAAAATGTCGAAGATCCGACATTGATAGTACCAAAAATTAAATTATATGAAAAGGCTTTTTTACACCAAATTAGCAAAAGATTGCTAATTGCTGTTGATGAACGTGTGCGTTAATGATAGAATGGACTAAAATTTTTGAAAAATACTAAAAAAAAGATTACCCTTTCGGCTTGTAACCGTTTCGAGCGTTTTCCAAGAAACAAATAGTTATCAAACAAGCGTCCGTTATTTATTTACAATAGCTTATTTCACCGTGACTCTCTATCTACCAACTTAAAAACGAATAGATTAGCAGCTCAAGCCAAGTTTAATTGATATCGAAAGGAAAATTTATGTGTTAAAAAAGAAGTTGAAGAAATGTGAAATGAATAAGACAGATATACAATGTTTGACATTTGTTTTTGTTAAAATTTCTTACATGATCGAAAGCAAGTCTATATAATTTAAATGATAGAGGTGTTTTTATTTTCTTCTTCATAAAATGTGTAAAAGAAAGTATTGGATCAGTGAAAAATTGTCAATTTGGAAGAATTTGCACGTTCTGATGTGTGCTGAATTCAATTTTATCGTTTATTTTTTTGGGGCGACTCTACCACAAAACTTACTGCGTAAATTGGAATGAAATTCGGTACATACATATACCAACGAATATGTGGTTCAGTGCTGATTGGTTTTTGCCGCTAGTTCTTCCAAGTTTTTACATGCAAGAATGTAATGGAACGTTTTCAGCATAGCGTGATTACTATGTCTGAAGAAGGTTCAGACGAAATCAAATAAAAATTGGCCCATAAGAAGCCTTCAGAAGATACGCCACACCATCGAGGAAGCAGAGCAATTGAACTTTTTATTTTTCATTATTTATGAGTGATGTATATCAAGAAGTAATGCAAGTATTCCGACAAAGTTTTGTTTGTAGAAGAATCTTAAAGGTAGAGATGCTTATTCATTTCTGGCGTTAATCAGCTCAGACATAGTACTGTACCTTAGTTACAATCAGTATTTAAATGTGGAGTTGAATATAATACCATTTTTTCTCTTGAAATTTCACCTCCCCTTCCACCACTTAGTTGTTACAAAGAAAGCAATAATTACATGAACTAATTTGATTTCAAACGTCCCCAATAACTCTTAAAGAAAATGTTCTAGAAGAAAATTGCCGGCTACGCGGTGATTAAACGGTATTCCGTTTTTGCAAAAGGCAAAAAAAGCCTTTACAGCAAATTTATTTGTTTAATTTCTTTGTGTGAAAAAAAGAAATAATCCTAAATATACTTTAAAAAAACTAAAAAATACGCTTTTAGAGTAAATCAAATTCAAAAGAAGATTTTGAAAACTGTTGAATATCCGCTAAGTTTACTTGCACTTATAATATGCATTTTGTGGACGATCGATGCCCTACTCAGAACTAATGGCAAATGCACTTATGCATCAACATGCAATATAGTTTAGTGTTAGAATTATTTATTTCGGACGTGCATCTAATTTAAAATCTTATTTGCATATTATTTTATTTAGCGTGTAAGATACACCTGAACTGAACTGAAGACAAATATGCAAATTATAATACTATAAAAACAGGTTAACTGAATCTGTGATGTGGTTATTTTATGTTGCTACGAAGCTGTTAGCTATGTTCGTTTTGTGTTCAAGCACGAAAGTGTAATAAAGTGTATTCTGGAACTATGTCTCATCTCTCAACTTTCACCAGGGTGGATGTTTCTACATTGGTTATGAGCCGTAACAACCCTGGTGAATGAGCATAGACTTTTCGTCATATTGTTGGAATTATATGTCGGAAGAAAATGGAGAATAGTCTACAGGAAAACTACAGCAGTATAAACTTTCCAAAACTTAATACATTCAACTATAGCTCATGGAAGTGTGATGTGAAAGTTGTCCTAATAGACAGAGGCTGTTGGGAATTCGTCGTCGGTGAACCAGCACAACCTGCAGCAGGATCCCCGGAAGCACAGATAAGAAATTTTGAACAGAGAAAAGCTAGAACGTACACAACAATTTATTCAAGTGTTGAACGGCAATATTTAAAATTGATTCAGTGCACCGAGGATGGTAAAGAAGCCTGGACTATTTTAAAAGAAAATTTCGAACCTAGTTCCCGTGCTCGAATAGCTAATTTAATTGATGAATTTTATGAACTGAGATACATTCCGGACGAAGAAACTGTCGGAATTTTCTGCCAACGAGTAAAAGAAAAGCAACTACAAATTAAAGATGCCGGATTTGAAATACCAGAACTGTTAGCAACATTTCAACTAATAAGAAGACTGCCCGCAGAATTTGAAAATCTGGTTCAAATATTGTATCGGCTGGATGATGAAGAATTCACTTACAACAATGTGGAAAAACAGCTAATAAGCGAATCAGGAAGAATTCAATTAAAATTGAAAGACGAAGGCAATCTACCCGTAGACAACGCACATATTTCCAAATTGGAAGACAGTTCGAACTGGAATACAACCCCTAAATGGAAGAAAAAGCAGTTTCCGAACGACCACAGTGGAAGCAAGCTGAGGCAGACATCGAGTGATGGACTATCTTTTCAGGGGCCGTGCACTTATTGCGGAAAGAATAATCATCTATCAAAGAACTGTTATTTTAAGAATAAAAAAAGACCGAATAGCAACTCGAAATCGTCCCAATCAAGCGGCAGCCATAATTTCTACACGGATGATGTGGAAGTTCAGAATTCGTCAGTCTCAAGTAAGAAAGAAACGCCGGAACTCGGATAATTTCTACTAGACTCTGCAGCGACTGGACACTTCTGCAACACGAAAGAATGGTTTGAATTTATAAATCCTGTTTCTAAACGTGAAGTTTTAATAGGGGATAAGAATTGCACTAGTGAAATAAAGGGAATAGGCGATGTTATATTCTATGCTAAAGATAACGGAAATTTTGTTAAGTTAACTCTTCGAAATGTTTATTATACTCCTAATGCGTAGAAATTTAATTGGAGGGGCAAACATAGATTTAAGAGGATACAAAATAATTTGGTACAATAACAAAATGAGAATTTTTACTAAAAATAACGAATATTGCATAACTGCTAATAGAGTAGGAAAATTGTATGTTATTTACGGTATACCTAATTGTAGGAAATCGGAAATATTTAATTTGAATGCATATAATGTTTCCATTAATATTAATGACTTGCATAAGAGATTTGGTCATGTAAATGCTAATTTACTTAAAAATATGAGTTCTAACAATACTGTTAAAGGTATTGAAAAAGTAACTGGAAATTTTGATTCATGTGTTACTTGTAAAATTACAAAATCTACAAGAGCTTCTTTAAGCAGAAATTATGGAACATTAACTAGTAATGTGTTGGATAAATGTTACCTGGATTTGTGGGGACCAGCTCCTGTTCGTGCCCTAGGAGGTAGTTTGTATTTTTTATCGATAATAGACGACTATTCTAGAAAAGTCGATGTATTTACGATAAAAAACAAGAGCGAGGTATTTGATTGCTTTAAAACCTATTTAGCCAGGTCAGAACAAGCATTAAATCTAAAATTAAAATCGGTTAGAACCGACAATGGCTTAGAATTTTGCCACAAGCAATTCGAAACATTTCTAAATGAATGCGGAATTAAAATTGAACGATCTTCGATTTATACACCACAACAGGTAGGCGTAGCAGAGAGATTCAACCGCACAGCTTTAGACGGTGTTAGAGCATTATTGCATGAAAGTGGATCGAATGAACGGTTTTGGGCAGAAGCCCTGCATACTTTTGTTCACATTTATAATCGTTGTGAACATAAGCAGACAAAGGGTAGAACCCCAATTGAAATTTGGAGTGGATATAAACCTTCCGTCCAGCATTTCCGTTTATTTGGCTCATTGGCGTATGTGCATATCCCACAAGTTAAAAGGCATAAATTAAAAGATAGAGCAAAACTTGGCATTTTTATCGGATATGCGTCAAACAGAAAAGGGTACAGAATTTGGTTACCAAAGGAAAATACTATAGAGGAAACGATTCATGTTAATATCGACGAGCGTAAAAACGGCGTGGAAAGTCTGTTTGGCAAAAGTCGTAAAGATGAGTGCGTAAACTTTAAAATTGGTACGCTAAATTGGCCGATTGAAGAGGAACTAGAAACTACTATTGATCAAAAATCTGAAGATGGTAAAAAAGTAAAACCTTTAAATATTAGTGAGTGGAAAAGAATAGAACGACCGCGGAAAAAAAGTAAGCGAATTGACGTGTATTACTATCCACCTGAGGGAAAACCTAGATTAAGATCTTTAAAACAAACGAAAAAGTATTGTGAGGAGCATCAAATAGAATTTAACGCAGATTCATTTACGTTTAAACCAAAAAATGACAAATTAGTGGATTCTGAAAAAGAAAATAGCGGAGAATCGTCTAGTTCAGAAAATGAAATGAATTTAACGTGTAACGAAATAGATTTTAATTTATTTCAGGATGAGGTCCATAATATAGAATTGCCGAGAAATTTTGAGGAAAGTCAAAATGTGCCAGAAAAACATGAATGGGATCGCGCGATGAAGGAAGAATTGAAAATGTTCGAAGAAAGAAAAGTTTTTACCTTAGTAGATCCTCCCAAAAATGCTAGAGTCATAGGAAATCGTTGGGTTTATAGCGTAAAAAGGGATGATAAAAATAACATTAAAAAATTCCGTGCGAGACTTTGTGCTCTTGGTTAAACAGCGGCCTAACTTGGATTATTTTTTGGTGTTTTCGCCAGTAATTTGTTTCTCAATAATTCGATTTTTCTTTATCTTGTTTGTATCTGTTCTATGCTGGTCGCATGTACATTTAGATGTAAAATCTGCTTATTTGTATGGAAGTCTGAATGAAAAGGTATACATGACGCAAGCAGTGGGACATGAAGTAAAAGGTGAGGAACATAAAGTTTGGTTACTTAATAGAGCATTGTATGGACTGCATCAAAGTGGCCGACAGTGGAATTTAGAATTAGAATCTACTTTACTTCAACTTGGGTTTGAAAAAATAAAATGGTGTAACTGTACTTATAAATTTAAAGATGATACATTTTTGTTGGTTTATGTAGATGACTTAATATTGTTTGGTAAAAATAAAAGCAAAGTTGAGGAAATGGTAACATTACTAAAAAGCAAGTTTGACGTCGTAAATTTAGGAGAAATTAAGTTTTTATTAGGTGTAAATTTTGAAAAGATAGACAAAGAAATTTATTTGCATCAAGAAACGTATATAAATAAACTAATGGAAAAATTTAAAGACTTGCCAAGAAATCATGTTAGTTTACCTTTCAAAAGCGGTATAGAATTACCTCAAAGAGTGAACGAAAAAGAAATCGTAGAAAATGATTTAATGAAAAAATACCCGTATAGAACTTTAATAGGGTGTTTATCATTTTTAGCTGCAAGAAGCAGACCAGATATTTCTTTTGCAGTAAATGTGATGTCCCAATTCTGCAATGGTTATTCATTTAAACATTGGACTGTATCAGCAGATATTATGAATTATGTGTTTAATACACTGTTAAAAAAAACCTGAATTTTCAGGAAGTTTTTCTTCTGATTTTAACAGAAAATTTCTGTTTTCGCTTCAAAACGTATCTTTTCCTTAAAGGAACAGACATATTCCGTGAATTACCGTTCATTTTTTCCCCGCGTCAGGAACTTGGAAACTTGGACGCTTGCCAAAACATATATCGTTCGAATGTAGTGAGAAACCGATAGTGTTGTGAAGCCATTTTGCTTCAAAATTTGAGATTGCAAGGATTGGAAAACTTAAGCTGGATTTATAGCGTTCCCCCAATTATTTTGTGCCGTTAGAAGACTTGTGAAAAAATGATCTTTTCACGCTCCTGGAAGTCATTCTATTCCTGAAAGGATTCTATATGCCGCGTTGGATACAAGACGCATCCGCCGAGTTTCCCTTATCCGACATTTTAAAGAAGATTTAGTTTATCAGTCCATAATTCATCGCAATGCATTCACGCAAAATGGGCAACAAAGGGGTGTGTGAGTATATTTTAAAATCCATACCCCCTTTTGTTGTTTTTTTTTGTAAGTCGTCTATTAGAGAGAAGATTTTCGTCCAGGAAGAGGTAAGGCTCTTGCCCCATCAATTTTTATCATGTTTTTATTTTTGTTATTATTATTTTTAATTTAATTTGAGTCTAGACTTAATAGTTTGTTATTTCATGATGTGAACTGATAGACATTTAAGAGTTACATATATAAACCAACTATGAGTGCTGAGGGTTAGTAAAATGATTTTTGTAATTTTCCACAACGATTAAAAAACTTAGTCTCAAAACTAAGCTTTTTTAATACGCTTTTATTAGTTTCACATGTCGGTTTGTTTGTATGCATGTATGTAACTCTAAATGAAAGATCAATTCACTTTCTTTGAAAATATTAAAAGTAATATGTTTAATACTGTTAACACTAAAAGCTGAAGTATATATTACATGTTGATGTATTATAAGTGCATCTAAAAGCGT
The DNA here is from genome assembly GCA_038373865.1 of Uloborus plumipes. Lineage (NCBI taxonomy): Eukaryota > Metazoa > Arthropoda > Arachnida > Araneae > Uloboridae > Uloborus > Uloborus plumipes. The sequence goes on from JAXGGA010005087.1 coordinate 63,812, forward strand.
ATTTTTTAGTTTTTTTAAACCAGTTTAAAGATTATTCTTTGGAAGCGATTTCATTAAAAACAAAAAATGTCAATTTTCAGAGTCCATTTCTTAAAGTGTTGATCACTATGAATGCCATAACGTAAATGTATGAAAATAGAGGAAATCAGTGAAAATACAGGATTTTTTTTAAAGGAACCACGAATGTTTCAAATTCAGAAAAAAAGAAAAAAAAAACTTTCGGAAGAACTTAATTTGTATTCAAACTTAAGAGAAAATATTAAAAAAAATGCACCTTGTTAATACTTCTTAATGTTTTGAAGTTGTGCGCTCAGAAATACTATGCATTGATCATTCCACCTTCAAAATATTTGAGTATTTTATGCGAGAATTGATGTAATCTTTACAAAAAAAAAAAAAAATCATGTTATTTTAATGAACTAAAATTTTTAATGAAAAAAAAAACCAATTCTTGTATTGCTAAAGTATTTTTTAAAGGCAAGATATTTGAGAGTTTGAATTGTATATATTTATATATATAATATATATATATGTATATATATATATACTATATATATTTATTTGTGTGTGTATGTATGTATATATAAGTGTAAGCGTCTAGGTATAAGCCTATAACGTATAAGCGGGGAAGCGAGAAAATGAAGAACGGAGAATTAAGAAACGAAAAAATGAGGAACGGAAAAATGATGAACTGACATTATTTCTCAAAATCACGGAAATATAATTAACGAAACGGAAACACTCCGGCAACTCAGCTGCCGTATATTTTTTCATTATTTTCAGGACATTTTTTTAACAGTGTACTAAAAGCCTAAAAATTAACCTGTCTAACTTAAACAATACTGGTTTAATTGCGTATTCTGACGCAAATTGGGGATATAATTTAACAAATAGGTATTCTACGAGTGGGCATATAATTTATTTTGCCGGTATTCCATTTAGCTGGAAATCGAATAAACAAAAATCTATCGCCCTTAGTTCAATGGAGTCGGAATTCGTCTCCCTAACAGAAAGTGTAAAAGAACTTGTTTGGTTTTCAAGAGTTTTAAAAGAAATTAATGTAATTAAAAACTTAAATATCCCTATACAATATTGTGACAATCAATCTGCTATATATTTTTCTAAAAATTCATCAGAGAATGTAAAGACTAAGCACATAGATATAAAGTATCAATTTATAAGAGATCTGATTAAAGAAAATTTATTTAGTTTGAATTATATTAATAGTAAAAGTAATTTAGCAGATTTCTTAACGAAACCTTTATCAAAGGAAACTTCAGTGTATTGTAAATAGTGTATTTGAAACAAGAAAGAATCACTGTACGTCCGAAGGGGCCGTTTGTTAGAATTATTTATTTCGGACGTGCATCTAATTTAAAATCTTATTTGCATATTATTTTATTTAGCGTGTAAGATACACCTGAACTGAACTGAAGACAAATATGCAAATTATAATACTATAAAAACAGGTTAACTGAATCTGTGATGTGGTTATTTTATGTTGCTACGAAGCTGTTAGCTATGTTCGTTTTGTGTTCAAGCACGAAAGTGTAATAAAGTGTATTCTGGAACTATGTCTCATCTCTCAACTTTCACCAGGGTGGATGTTTCTACATTTAGCCTTTAGTAATAATAATGGTTTTTAACATATTACTTTTACGTTTGTAAAGAACGTGAATTTTATCTTTGACTCACAAGGGGACCTTACAGGCTATCACTCACCGATTTTAATGAGTTTTATATATTATGTAGAGGGACCCACCCTAAGTATTTTAGCAAAAATATATTCCTCAATGCGCCTTAGTTTTTGAGATACACTAGGTGGCCAAAAGTATCCGGACACTTTCAAAAATTCACATTTTTACATATAGCTGGAGAAATAAGTGATCAATTGTTCTTTAACTTTAGTCATACAAAATATAGGCTTCACCGAACATTTCCAAGTTGAAATTAAATTACCCTTGCATTTGGGGGACGATAAGAAGGGGGGTCGAAAGAAAAACCGCTTTTTGACCATAACTCTTTGAAAATAGCTCGGAATAAGCTATGCATTTCAGTAATTAATTAGCATACTATGTATAATTACTGTACAAATTCAAATGAACGTACCACTCTTACTTCCGAAGATATGAAACATTTTTTAAAAAACGACAATTTTATTTGAAGGGTTTTTGCTCATAACACGCAGAGTTTTTGATCAAACCTTATCAAAACTTCAGGAAAGATGACAAAATACAAGAGAAAGAACATACTAAAACGGTTTTTAAAAATATTAAAAATCCGATGAGATATGAACGTTAAAAGGAAATAATTTTTCACGGCGCATGCGCGAAAGACAGAAATTTATAACTACAAAAATATTGTAGCCTGGTGTATACTGCATCTTATAAAAAAAGTTCCAGTTGAATATCGTAAAAATTGAGAAAGATATCAGCGATCTAGTGAGCTGTAATTCATTCATTTGCAGACAATACATACATAGTGAGGGTCTGTCCACAAAGAGCTATTTTTAAAATAAAGGTTATTTCGTCATCGTTCAAAACCAACGTTTCAGGGGGTCTCCGGATACTTTTGGCCACCTACTTATAAGGTCTTTTTGGTCGAATGGGCGAAATGTGACTTCTATGCCAAATATAAATTTTTAAACAGTATACAATTTAACATTGAAAAATATGCTCGATTGTCCCCACACTATTTGTGAACAACCCCTCTCCATTTATGAATTGACTGCAAATGAATGAATTACAGCTCACTAGATCGCTGATATCTTTTTCAATTTTTACGATATTCAACTGGAACTTTTTTTATAAGATGCAGTATACACCAGGCTACAATATTTTTGTAGTTATAAATTTCTGTCTTTCGCGCATGCGCCGTGCAAAATTATTTCCTTTTAACGTTCATATCTCATCGGATTTTTAATATTTTTAAAAACCGTTTTAGTATGTTCTTTCTCTTGTATTTTGTCATCTTTCCTGAAGTTTTGATAAGGTTTGATCAAAAACTCTGCGTGTTATGAGCCAAAACCCTTCAAATAAAATTGTCGTTTTTTAAAAAATGTTTCATATCTTCGGAAGTAAGAGTGGTACGTTCATTTGAATTTGTACAGTAATTATACATAGTATGCTAATTAATTACTGAAATGCATAGCTTATTCCGAGCTATTTTCAAAGAGTTATGGTCAAAAAGCGGTTTCTCTTTCGACCCCCCTTCTTATCGTCCCCCAAATGCAAGGGTAATTTAATTTCAACTTGGAAATGTTCGGTGAAGAATATATTTTGTATGACTAAAGTTAAAGAACAATTGATCACTTATTTCTCGAGTTATATCTAAAAATGTAAATTTTTGAAAGTGTCCGGATACTTTTGGCCACCTAGTGTATAACGATCCAAAGTTCAGCTCGAAGTTGTTACAGAGGTACGGTTGAGCAGTGGGCACAACAGCGGCCGTAGCCACGTGAGCAAGGTTCCCCACTCCGACCGCTGGAGGTCTGGGGTTTGAGTCCCGTGAATTAACAATATTAAAAATTGAAAAAAAAATTTCTTTTCTAAATAAATAAATAAAATAAAAATGAATAATTAAACGATTTTCCATTAACTATCGAATTTTTTTCGTTATTAGAGAAAAAAAAAATACGTCACGGGACTCGATCCCCAGACCTCCAGCGGTCGAAGTGGGGGACCTTGCTCACTGGGCTACGGCCGCTGTTGTGACCACTGCTCAACCGTACCTCTATAATAACTTCGAGCTGAACTTTGGATCGTTATATCTCGGAAACTAAGGCGCATTGGGGCATATCCTTTTGCTAAAATACTTAGGGTGGGTCCCTCTACATAATATATAAAACTCATCAAAATCGGTGAGTGACAACCTGTAAGGTCCCCTTGTCAGAGTTACATACCTACAAACAAACAAACAAAAAACAAACAAACCCACATGTGAAACTAATAAAAGCGTATTAAAAAGGAAGAAATTTAGCGTCCCTGGGCCCTAGTACAGCCCTGAATAAACTATGGCATTTTTTTGGTACTTAAATAATTTAAGCGTTAGAAGAAATCAATTTAGTTACATTTTTGTTAATAAATTAAGCTAATTTTCTAAACTGTTACGTTTAAAAAAAGTTACTAAACATGTGTATTTATCATATCGTGATAAGCTTATTAGTAAAATTGAGCTACATAATTAAGCTGCATTGAATTTGTGAATTGTTGGAAACATTAAATCTGTACTATGCACTTAGTGTCATTTAGGAACGGCTATATTTTGGACTGGAAACATTTTGGACCGGCGGCCTTTCGGACCGGCGTTATTTTGGACCGGCGACATTTTGGCCCGGCGACCTTTTTGACCGGCGACATTTTGGACTGGCGACATTTTGGCCCGGCGACATTTTGGACTGGCGACATTTTGGACCGGCGACATTCTGGCCCGGCGACATTTTTGACTGGCGACATTTTGGCCCGGCGACATTTTTGACCGGCGTCATTTTGGCCCGGCGAAATTTTTGACCGGCGACATTTTGGCCCGGCTACATTTTTGACCGGCGACATTCTGGCCCGGCGACATTTTAGCCCGGCGACATTTTGGGCAGACGATATTTTGGACCGGCGACATTTTGGCCCGCGACATTTTACCCCGCGACATTTTACCCCGCGACATTTCGGCTCGGCGACATTTTGGACCGGCGACATTTTGGCCCGCGACATTTTAGCCCGCGACATTTTGGCTCGGCGACATTTTGGACCGGCGACATTTTGGTCCGCGACATTTTAGCCCGCGACATTTTGGCTCGGCGACATTTTTGCCGCGACATTTCGGCCGCGACATTTTGACCCCAAACCCCCTAACACCCCCCAAAATTGGGGTGTTAGGTAAGAAGATACGGGGAAGAATAATAAAAAGCATTTTGAACCGTATTCAACCACGTGGAACGATGCTAATTTAAAATACATAGTTTAGTTGAATATGTCAAAAGGATACAGCAAATGCAAGTTTTAAATTTAAAACTTAGGAAAGTTTTCACCCACAATCCATTTACCCTTTTTTTAAATAGGACTGTTCGCGAGTGCTAGGCGCAGTTTTCATGGACAGGGAGTATGTGAACAAGTGTAAAACATATTTAGCAGTCAAAGCGTTTCTAAAGTGTACTGACATAAAAGTTGTACAGTCTAATTTTATTTCAACTCCAAAGGTAAATCCTTTATTTAAAAGTAAACGGAAATGACAGATAGACATAGTTGACTGATGAGGGACTTTACCAGCCTTTTTATTGCACTGCACGCCGATGTTTACTTCGATATTTACAATCTTTTCTTGTTTGTTTCTTTTTTTTATGTTTCCAATTCAAAGCAGATGTACGACCGAAACTCCTCCCCCCCCCCCCAAAAAAAATCGATTACAAAAGGATCATACAATCAAACGGGAACTTTGAAAAGGCTACAAGACTGACACTGTAGCACAAAATGCAGCTCCAAAAACTAGAAAGTAACTTTTTCCTCTTATAAAATTCAAAATGAATTCAAACAGAAAAAATTGTACAAAAGACCGATTTTTAATCTCAATATTTGCAAAAGATAAATAAATTGTATACATTTCGGAAAAAGGACAAAATATTACTTGTCATTTTTTTAATTGGATTTTTCATGTTATAAATTTTTTTTTATGTGTATTATATCCTGGAGTAATCTAAAACTACAAATAATATGCGTGAAAATTGTGAAGGGGAAAAAAAGACATAGCATTTTGACATCTAATTACAGAAATACAAGCAAAGATTACAAACTACACCAACGTGACGTGGTTGGAAATAATTTGTGTCAAAAAAAGCTATGCAAAATCTATTCACATAACGAATAGTTGACCTTTCTAAACGTTATTAACTCGACATTTTATTTTAGGAACAATTTCTGGTGATTCTGCACTTTGGACAACCAATGTCAAAAGTATCAGTTTTGAGAAAAGTAGTCATAAATTTTTCTGGTTATATCGGACTCTCACTCCCCAGCCAAGCAATAGTTAGGCCATCAGGAGATTATTGTCTCATGTTACATTAGGAATGTACAATGTACGTGTAGCTTTAAGTTATTTTAATTATACTTGAATTATATTATAAGGGAAATTAGTTGTTTTTGATGTGAATAAAAAGACCGATGTTTGAAAGAACGAAGATCATAGGATTTGGGTAAATGTGATTACTAGGGATGCACCGATAAGCAAATTGGCTGATTACCGATTACCGATTAATCGGCAATTAATAATCGGCCAATTAATCAGTCAAGCCAATTAATGATTAAAATGGTTGTTTTCAGTACTACCAATTTCACCGTTACAGTTTTTTCTTCGTTTTTTTTTACAATTCTAACTTTTGATATAGTTCCTCATTTTTCTTCCATTTTCCTAATTTTCTCAAAATAATTTCAAAATTTTATCAAATTTCTCTGAACTAATTTTCATATTAATGTCAATAATATTGCATTAACACATTGCTAATTATGTAAACTAGACATGAAAATTCAAAAAAAAAAAAAAAAAAGGAGGGGAGTCTGTGTAGTGAGCAATTCAATTTTGAAGTTCTTTCAGTTTCAAGTTTTCAATTATTAGTAGCTATGTAATTCAAGACTTTTATTCTTTGTGAAAATTGAAGATTATCTAAAAGCAAGGAGAAAAGTATCGACGCATGAAAAATGTTGCAACATTAACTATGTGTATTTTTATTCAAAATAGGAGAGTTAATGTATTCAAAACTTTACATCAACGGTGAGGATTATTATTGCTGTTGATAAAATTATTCATCATAATTTCTTAGTAAAGGTTTACTTTAAAACATAATATTTGAAAAATATTTTTTCCGCCGATTGATCGGCCCGATTTTGCCGATTATTAATAATCGGCAAAGTGGCCGATTATGGCCGATTAATCGGTACTGCCGATTAATCGGTGCATCCCTAGTGATTATCATCACTTAACAATAGGTCGCTGCGCTGCATCACATTGGTTACTGCTGCAAGCAAAAGTTTACAACTTCGTGTGCAGATTTCTATCACAAACAAAATTTTGTCAAACTCTGAGTTTGCTTTTTCTTGCTCCATTGTGCAGATATAAACTCTTAATATTGCCAAAGAGTTTTTTGTGCTAGTGCTAAAGGTTTGAGTTAATGTTAGATAATCTTTAGCCCAATTTTAATTTATTCTATATTTGACAGTAGGGGGGGGGGAGGCAAAGTAAAACATATTTTCCCCGAAAACCTACCACTTTAGGGACAGTTATATTGCTGTCCACTGCTATTACTCTGTATTATGAAGGATTTCCCATATTGAAATTCTTAAACATTTTTTTTTCCTTTTGGTATTCCTTTTCACGAACCAAATAGTTACTGTTGCTTTCCGCGGAATATTATAACTTGTCAAAACTAACTCACAGGAGACAAGTAAAATTCGAGTTATTTCTCCACGCTGTTTCGTTTCCTTCTTATTCGACTGACATTTCTCTTTCAAAAAGTCCGACTTTCGAACTTACATTTTACTCACTAACCGTAATTCGAATTGCATTCCCCCATCGGACCGCTCGTGCCAATTCCAGAATTCCTCTTCGTTTCTGTTCCAAATTGAGCACCAGAAGAGGGGGGGGTGTCCCCCACAGCTACCGTCTTGATGAATAGCCTTCGTAATGGGACGCACTTAAAAGCGAGTTGTCGTTCCGAGGCGGGTTGGTCGAAGACGTTATTGTCTCGGGAAATTTGGGGCTATAAGCTGCAGCAATTAGTCCGTCCTTTTCGCTGCACTTGCTACCACCACTGGGGAAATTTATTGGGAGACTGCGCGCAAATAATAATGATGGTAACAAGAGTGTTGACAACCATCATCATGACGATAAAGGACTGGTGGCGGGAACACATGGTTCGCGAACACCATTTTTGGGAATTGCTGCAGTCAAAATTAGGAAGTTGTTCTGGTATAACGTATTGAAAAGGCTATGTAATAAAACTCATAATGTGGCAGAAAATCTAGATTACTAGTCCTTTAGATAGAGCAACATATTTTGTAGACATTATATTACTGGAGGGTTGTTCAAATAAAGAAAGACCGTATTTTTTTATTGGAAAATAAAAAAAATCAAGTCGCAGAAAACAAACTATGCATTTATAGGGGATTAGGTGACAAATAGTTGTGCAAATTTAAGAGAAAAGACATTAGTAATGTGACTTTGGCAGCCATCCAAAAAGCATGTAGTCTAGTTGTCACATATGAAAAAATGGAAGTGATATGCGACGAACAAACATAACGATGCACTGAAATTTTGTTTTCGCCACAAGATATCAGCAACAAGAAAATATAATGTTACAGGAAGCATATGGGGTGCATTTTTCTCCTACTACTAAGCTAGAAGATGTTTCTAAATTTTGAACGATGAGGAAAACTTAATTTCAATAGCAGGTGGAGCACTCCTAGTAACTTGTAACTCCTATAACGGAAGAAATATTAGCACTGCTGCTGTGATAGTGTGAGAAGATCATTGATGTACGTTAAGAGAACTAGCGCAACGAATGAGGACATTTTACTTGGTCAACTGCCAATGATATGTGCTTGTGTGCAAGGGAAGATTGTTCTTCTGGATGTTTGTTCATCATTTCTCGTGTTTCATACACCAAATTTAGTTTCTAGTGATTTCTTTTTGCTTAAAAATTCGAAGGAACACCTCCAGAGACAACATTTCTCAGTTTCAAAGGCAGTATTGGAAGCTTCGTAGGCGATTTCGAAGGATGTGTCCAAAAAAGGCTTTGAAAATGCATTTTGCGACATGAAAAAAAGATACGCCAATTGCATTGCATGCAGCGAGGATCTATTGTGAAAAGAAACATGAACAGTAAAAGGATTACTGCACAGAATTTGTTTTTATGAATTTATGATCATTCTCTGTTGAACAGCACTAGTATATTCAGTAAAGTTTTGAAAGTTCGAGACTCGAAAATTCGAAATTAAACACATACAAAAAAAATAAGGTATACCTCTGTACATATATACCTTTTATATGATTTTCAATTTTTTTATTTATAACAATTCAAGAGGACAATGAGGGGAAAAAATTTATATCTATAAAAAAATCATTAGAAAAATGCAAAAAATGTATTAACGGTGGAATTCATATTTTCAAAAGCAATTCAAAACTAAACCGCCCGACCAGATTCCATACTTTAGAGTCCCAACCAATTTTGGTTGACCTAATTTAAAGTAAACTCGGAAACTTTTATAAATTCAATACTAATATGTTTTTTCAAAAAAAATCTCCAAAGTGTAGTGATATTTTCTTGAGCTGGCAACTTTCTTGTCTCGCCATTAAAGATCGCCGCTAAAATGTCAATTTTGATAGAAAATCTGGCATCCTTAAGCAATTCTTCAATTAATGAAAAATAATTATGTGTAAATAAAAGCCTCATAAAGCCGTTGTGGATACCACTACATTATCCTTTTCCTTTTTAAGTAAGTATATAAAGCAGGTCATATTTCAAATAAATTAATTCTTGCCACAAACAATTTACGCGGAATGATTAATTGTATCTTAATTGCCTTACTTTATATATGGCCTTCCTTTAATTTTGCCAAGAATAATGAATTTAATGAGCGTGTTCAAAGACAAAATGTATTAGGACATTATTTTATAAGCTATTATAAATACTACCTTTGATAAATTATACCAAAACCAGCCAAGTATGACAAAAAACGCATAAATGATTTTCTCTAAGCCCATATGTCTTCGTCAGTCGTAAGTAGTTGATTCTAGTGAGTTTTAAAACAGAATAAAGATAAAGTTGTCCAGGTATATCTGTATTATGATAGATATGTAGAGAAATATCTATACAGAATACCGGAATATAATTAGAATATAATTGGTAAAAATTGTAAATTTAATAACACTACACAAAAAAGAAGTTTCGTCAAGAACTAAAGAAGCCAACTTTCCCGAATTCCAGCATCAATTTCCTAGCATCCTATCTATATTTTTCAATTAGCAAAGTTTGCAAATAAAGTCTTTTTAATCTTCAAAACAGATTTGTAAGACTAAATGTGCTTACCTCCTTATGGAAAAAAAATAAAATAAACAAACAACAAATAATAATGGCAAAGAATCTATTAAGATTTTAAAAAAGATTTGTACATTTGATTAAAGAGTAAAAAAATAAGAAATCGAAAATTCAACAATAGTAGAAACGAAAAAGATGATATGCAGCCTGACATTCATTTGAACATGGACTGTTTGATTCTTCTACTTGTGACTAATCAGTAATGTAATTACTTCCAAACTCGTAGATTATTGAAAAAAAAAGAGAAATTTTGTTAGTGCTATTATTTAATAAATTTTTAAATGATTAAAAACTTTACGAGGTAGTAATATTTCTTCTAAAAAAATAATTTCCTTTAATGCGGTTTTACGCATTGCAATACCAAAGGATCACATAAAAGTAAATTAATTGATCTTTCAGAGCAATTCTCCAGCTTTTAATTCACATTGTTACAATCGTCGTGCGATTTGTTTTATTTCAAGTTTCGCATTCCTTTGTTGCTTTTCGACAGATAAATCATGACTTCAGCACTCGCATTGGGGGGATAAATATCGAATTTGCATTTTGCCAAATACTCAAGAGATGAAAGAGACTACAATCAGCGCCCTCTGCAATTGCTCCAATTCATTTCCGCCACAAATCAAAGCTTGATTTATACGCAATAAACCGAGACAAAACATTCGTTGCCTAATTGAAACAAATGCCCTTTTATCTACCTGCTAAACCCTCTTTCAATTTCCCCCGTCTAGCTGAGGGGGCGGGGGTAACTCATTCGCTGTAACCGCAACTGTTTCTTTCATGGTTCAATCGATGCCAACGGAGCAGCGTGTAATTGATTCATCCCTCACAGACGAGAAATTTTATTTGAAAAAGGGTTAATTGTCCCTAATTTGCATTAAAACAGAGTTATCGGGATCGGTTACTGCGCAGATATATAGTCCTAACGTATGCTGGCAGAGCCAATAATCTTCTAATGTTGAGTTCACTAATGTTAGGGAAATAAAGGTAACTCACCATAATATAACAGCATTTCACAAACTTCAGTAACGATTTTAACAGCTACTTGTTGAGTTTTTCCTCCTCTAAAACGATGAGCATAATTTGCTCATCGTTTTAGTATGTGGGGAATTATTATTTGTTGCGTAGTAACTCAATGTTCAAGAGCCTTGTCGTAACAGGGAGTGTTTATTTCCAGATAATAATGTATAAGAACAGAGGTGCTTAACTGCAGGAGTGGGGGTGGGGTCATGGCCCAAACAGTGCCATTAAGAATTTTAGGGAACTGTTTTTAGGGATAATTTATCCTATTTTTGGGTTGCATTTTCTTCTGGGGACAGGGGGGGGGGGTGCTAACATAAAAAAGAGCTGTCTATAAATAATTCTAAGTCAAATTCATAACATATTTGACAAAGCTGGGGTACCCCCCTCCCCTGTCACAAAGTGTCGCACTTCATCTTAATCCTCCCTTATCTTTGTCACGTCTCACGGTATATAATATATAAACAGTACCCTCGGTTAAAAAAAAAGAGGTTTGTAAAATCGTGTTTTTTTCTAACGTTCGAAATACTTATTTAGATAAACTTGAAAAGCATTTTTATGCCCTTGGTTGCAATTACGCATTTAAAACAGCCATAATTTTAAAAAACACAACCTTATTTGGACAAGAAATCATCAGCACAACCTTATTTAAACGATGCGCAACACAAAATCACACCACAATAACTTTAATTTGATCTAAGGCCTCTATATAGACGAGCCGAGACGAATAAATAACCGAGGAAAGTTCAACGTGCTTTTAGTTGCGTAAGGCCGAAATATGAATTATGTCATATTTTACCGATATTCAAACGGTCATAACTTCCTCTGCCAACAACATATTGAAATATTTTTTTGCCAATGTCATACTCTATTCTTTGTCTTAACAGAACAGTTGAGACTTTTGAGGCGAAATGTGAAAATATTTTTTTACAAAAAATGTACAGGAAAAAATGAATTTTTTGTAAAATTTTTTTTCACATTTCGCCTCAAAGGACTCAACTGTTCTGTTAAGACAAAGAATAGAGTATGACATTGGCAAAAAAAATATTCCAATATGTTGTTGGCAGAGGAAGTTATGACCGTTTGAATATCGGTAAAATATGACATTTTTCATATTTTGGCCTTACGCAATTAAAAGCACGTTAAACTTTCCTCGGTTATTCATACATTACTAGCTGCCAGGGCAGCTAGATTAGCTTCCTGCGGCATGCTGATGCATAACGTCCCCCCTCTCTAACTTTTACCTAATTCTGAAGTTATATTATTTGATATAATTTAATGTTCATTCGATTTCAAGACATACCACGCACGTGGCCCGGCGTTGCACGGGCACTTCGTGCCCTGAAAGTTGTGAGAAAAAAATTTAAAGAAACTACTCCCCGCCAAGGTGGCTCGCTTACAGGCGCTTCACGCCTTTACTTTTTTCCTATATAAAAAAAATCATTCGAATTATTGAGATGCTTCACGCCTTCAAGATGGTGAGGAAAGTTTCAGTAAGTTCAGCTCGCTCAAAGGAAAAAAGCAGACATAGATACTCAGTTTTTAATATAAGTAGATGGCTCTTCAACAAATAAATGTTTCAAAATATTACCAGTAGCTAGCGATAAAAATTCTACGTAAGTGGCCCGCTTATGAGTTTCGTGTTTAATTTAGTTAAGCCTTCATTCAAAATTCTCATTATCATTGTTATCACTGTTTCATAGCAACGACGGTTTGCAAGAATGGATTTCATATTTAATCATTTATTAGGCTTAATCGCTTTAAACTTGACTACTTATTAATTGATATCTTCGCTAATTAAAATCGTATAATTATATCAATTGAAACTAATGAAGCCTGAAAAATTACCTATCTATCGGTACCTGGTTCGACTTTCAGTTCATTGCCGTTCAGGAGAAATAAGCGTGACATAGAAAGATAGAAAGAAAGATAGAAAGATAGTTAGAAAGATACTCACTTTTTAATATAAGTAGATTTTAAAGTGCTTACACTGGTCTTTCAAATGACACTACTTTTGCCGTGGCAACTGAAATGTACAAGCTGTTTTTGGAGCTCAAAAACGCTAAAAAACGTCAAAAATGCCTTGTTTTGAGGGCCTTCACTGACCTTACGGCAACAACTTACCACAAATTTAGCATTCATTTTGTAAAGTTTCAACCTTCTATAGTCCATATACAAAAAGAAAATTGGAGTTAAACAGTTCCTGGTAAGAGTTTTGGCTCACGGCAACTTCCATGTCTTGAAAATCCGCTTAATTCTTGATGCCGCACCTTCATCTTTAGGGATCCATAAAAACTAAACAACTCAACTTTAGAGCAAAACATTCTGGATTTGGTCTTTCATTAAGATAATAAATATTTGGTAATTTTTGGGAGAAAATCTGAGAGGTCATGAATCACAGGCGTGACACTATCTCAGATTCTTGCTCTTAATGAATAGATCCAAAGTTATCCAACTCAAGCTTGATGCCCGGCCTGTCTATTAGCGGCTCTAATTTGACCGATCTCTTTAACATTTCAAAAAACAATAACACTTCTAACGTTGCCAAAACTCGTTTGCCAAGTGCCATTAAAAATTTAAATTTACGCTGATGTGATTAAATATGAAATCCATTGTTATAATGAAACGTGGTTGCTATGAAACAGTAACAATAATAGTAATCATAAAGAAAATGGCGAAAGAAAGCTTCTCAAACTGTTAATGAAGGGATAAAAAATGGGGTTTTTTTGTGAAAACTTGCGCTTTTACAGAAAAAAACGCCGATATAGATGAACTCAGAAATCAAAACTTTATCTAAATACAAAAATTTATCAAAATCGTTAGAGCCGTTCTCGAGATCCGAAATATAGAAATATATATTCATATATATTAGGGTGGAGCGAAAAAAACAAAGTTTTTATTTTCGAATCGTAATAGTGCGGAAAAGTTGCGATTGGTGAAGACTTACAAAACAAAACAAAAATTTTTGAAATCGGATAATATCTTCCGATCCCGCAACGAGCCTGAAATTTTGAAAAAATGAAAATTTTCATGTGTTTTTAGCGATTTTTTAAAATTTTTGTTCAATGTTTTATTTTAATGCTCTTGGACGGAAAAGTTACGATTGGTGAAGCCTTCTGAAATTTTAAAAAATATATTGAGATCAAATAATACCTTCTGATCCAGGAGCAAGCCAGAAAAACCAAAAAATTGGAAATATTCAGCTTTTTTGGGGGGATTAAAAAAAATTAAAAAAAAAAATTCTCGTTTTTTTTTTCTTCTTTTTTCCCGGTACCATAGCGTAAAGAATTTTAAAAAGAACTATATTCGTCTTAAACATTAATTTTTTTCTTGATTTTTTAGGTATCTTCTAAACATGCAAAACTACCATTCTTTACAACAATGAAACATTTTTAAATAATAGAAAATTATAAAATATTTTCCAAAATTTCTACAATCCAGTACAAAAACCCACTAAATAAAACACCCACGCGCAAAATAAACGCTAATTTTAATCACTAAACTATAAACAATTTTAATACCTAACTAATTATATACAATTTCTTAACCGCCTTTTGAAGTATGTGCCTTCTATAAACTGTTACCTAACCTAACTGACTACCCACAGAATCCTTTAACATTAATTTAATTTAAAACTAATTTTTGTTCAGTCTTTAAAATTAAACCTAGTTAGGTTAAGTAGTGTATAGAATGAGACTGCAAAAGGCAATTAAAAATTAAGAAACTAACATATAATGAGGTACGCATTAAAATAGTTTATCGTTTAGAGATAAAAAATATTGTTCATCTTATGAGTGAGTGTTTTGTTCAGTGGATTTTTGTACTGAAAAAGTTGAACAAATTTAATTAATAGGTATGGGTAAGAAGTTGTACGTAAATATTATGTATTCAATAGGGGTTTTGTTTTTTATTTAAAAATAATTTTGTGCATGAAAAAATTAGAAATCAACAAAATCTAAAATTTGTTTTGTCTTTTAGACTAATAAATTCATTATATTTATGGCTTTCACATCAAATGTGTTCCAAAATCATCACCTAGATGCTCTACGGAAACCTTTTAAGCACAAGTTTCTCTTCAATCGTGTTTCAAATGTTCAGTTTTCATGATAACATGTTTTAATATTTTTTGCATAAAGCTAATGGGGTATGTGGGGCAGGCCTTCCCCGCAGTGCCCTCTCCTTGTCAAATGCTTTCCAATCCTTAATTTTTGTTACACCTTGCCCCACTTTGCTTGGGACTGTGTTACTGTAGGAACCAACACAACCTTAAAGCAAACTTAAAGCAACTAAAAAGCAAAAAATAATACATAACATTTACATAAAATTTTTTACCCATGCCTATTAATTAAATTTGTTGAACTTTTTCAGTACAAAGATCCACTGAAAAAAATACTCACTCATAAGATGAACAATATTTTTTATCTCTAAACGATAAACTATTTTAATACCTACCTCATTATATGTTAGTTTCTTAATTTTTAATTGCCTTTTGCAGTCTCATTCTATACACTACCTAACCTAACTAGGTTTAATTTTAAAGACCGAACAAAAATTAGTTTTTAATTAAATTAATGTTAAAGGATTCTGTGGGTAGTCAGTCAGGTTAGGTAACAGTTTCTATTATTTGAAAATGTTTCATTGTTGTAAAGAATGGTAGTTTTGCATGTTTAGAAGATACCTAAAAAATCAAGAAAAAAATTAATGTTTAAGAGTAATATAGTGCTTTTTAAAATTCTTTACGCTATGATACCGGGTAAAAAAGAAGGAAAAAAAATGAGAACAGTTTTTAAAACTTTTTTTAATCACCCCCCAAAAAAGCTGAAAATATCCAATTTTTTGGTTTTTCTGGCTTGTTCCTGGATCAGAAGGTATTATTCGATCTCAATATATTTTTTAAAATTTCAGAAGCCTTCACCAATCGTAACTTTTCCGTCCAAGAGCATTAAAATAAAACATTGAACAAAATTTTTAAAAAATCGCTAAAAACACATGAAAATTTTCATTTTTTCAAAATTTCAGGCTCGTTGCGGGATCGGAAGATATTATCCGATTTCAAAAATTTTTGCTTTGTTTTGTAAGTCTTCACCAATCGCAACTTTTCCGCACTATTACGATTCGAAAATAAAAACTTTGTTTTTTTCGCTCCACCCTAATATATATATATATATATATATATATATATATATATTTTTTTATATATATATATATATATACACACACACACAATAATTGCTCGTTCAAAGATATTAGATATTGTGACAAAAAGGTTTATATTTCACCAAAATGTTTGATCTCACACTTCGTGTTACCCCTTGTCCCAAACTCACAATTTCACGACTTCCTTGTCCCCCTCTAGGTGCGACATCATTTGCGGACAATCGATATATATCCCAGCTCATGAGAAGACTAGATAAATTTTCTTCCCAAGCAGGATTCACTTTTCTGCCTTAGGGTTATTATGAGTTGTAGAAAAGTGCTAGAAAAGTGATGACCCTCTCCCTCCCCATTGACTGGCTCAGCATTCACCTTTTCTTTGAGGTAGACATAGTGGTAGTCAACAGATTCTCAGACAACTAGCTGAGTGAACTAGGTTTAATTTCGTAATTTAATCTCATAGTAGGGGGAGGTTGCTATTGATGAGCCACTTAAACAAACGAATTCTTAAAGCCGCCAAATTTGTTGACATAATTCTTTGTCCATCACGTTGTGCTCATAGTTCTGATTTTACAATCATAACGAAACAAACAATCAGTGTTTATTCTGCTAAATAATGCTGATTTAATGCAGTTGATTAAAATATTAGAAGCAACTGAAACAACATTACTGTTTCAGAGATATCTGTATTTTTTCAGATACATAAAATTAGAAGAAAAGTACTAAAATATTATCTTCGCTTACATGCTTTGTTCGAGCTAGGATGAACACACCATTAAGATAGTAGCTTTCAAGCTTCTCATAGAACACCACAGAAGCAACAGATACCACCTCCCATAGTTTATAACTATAAAATAATGGGGGCACTCAGAGAAGAAAAGGACCAAATCGTAGCAAAATTGCCCACATCGACCGTGTGTACAAAGTTGGAACGTCTTATTTTGAACAAATAGTCAACTTCATCAAGATTCTTTCTAAGACTAAAATGTTATTATAATCTGTGAATTTCGGGCTTTTATTTGGTTTAGCAGAGTATTAAAGAGTTATCTGGAAGCAGCTCAGCCCTTAATTCCTAAGAATTTCTGCTGCTTGGATAGCAATACAACCAGAAGAGAACTACACGCGGGCAATAAATGAAACAAATTCTATTAAAGCGACTTCTATCTCCCCACAGCTGGATTTTTAGCATGATATACCATACATTCGGGTGCCTTCTTTGCAGCTTAATTTATCGTTGAACGGCGCCCGAGGCTAAACAGGGAGCTTTAATCGACGCTTTTGCTTGTTCCTAATCAGGGGGAATTTTCGAATCAAAACGAAATTATGAA
>JAXGGA010005088.1:0-81384 GCA_038373865.1 Uloborus plumipes
CATCTTTAATTCATCGAAAATAACAATCTTTATATCAATTATAGCTAAGGAGAAGGTAACATTTAAAGGCATCGGAGATGTGATTAGCATTAAGACTCTTCTCATCAGCGGAGAAGAAGCTTAAGAAAAACTGACGAATAATAAAAAGAAGAGGGGTTTTTCTTGATTAGTGAGACACTTTAATATGTCCGACAACCTATTACAGTGAAAGAAAATTAAGCGCACAGTTGGTTAAAATAAAACTGAAGGAGGGGGAAAAAGAGAGAGAGAGGGAAAGGGGATAAAATGTTATTTGACTTCTCTACTGATATATTTAGCGTATGAGGTGAGTGATAATGAAGTATAAACCTAAGAAGGGTTAAAGAGAGAGAGGGAGAAAGAATGAATTAACTTTAGGGTGCATGCAACTTGTTTCTGAAGATTGTAAACATTTAGATTTATCAGAAACTATTGAGCACCATTGCAAAGTATAAACGTTGGGTGATTTTGAAGGATAAACAATTCATTTATTTCATCATGGGAGAGGTTAGGAACTTGTCTCTATAGGGTTATTGAAGATATTAGTAAGAGGGCAGCATTTATTTTTATTTATAGTGCGATGTAGAGTTTAAAAAATCCAATACGAAAGCGACAAATTTCTTCCGAGTAAAATTTTGGATTTGGGCGTTTGAAGCATCAATGCTCAAAAATATTTGCAATTTCTTTTTGTTGAAAATTAATGTATAATTAATTTACGCTCATGTAAACAGTGAAACACCGTTTGTTAGCAGTACACGGTGCAATATAACTTTTGCGCTGCTCTGGTAACCTTCGACATTGACAATGTTTTAATGTTTACCTTATTTTCGAGTAATAGGAAAAGGTAATCGCCGCGGATTTGTACTGGAATACTTTTGCGTAAAGCTTGAGATTGAGACTGAAACAAAGTTGATAATGGCCAACGGGTAGTAAATCCAAAAAAGTTAGTAGCCACTTTGGCGTTGCTGGTGGCCAATTTGAAACATGTTTAAAAACTAATTCCACTTCACTTTATTCTGCATATTACATTACGTACTTGCATGTATCTTCACTAAACTACTACACATAAAAGAAAAAGATTTTAAAAATCTTACAAACCTTTTTTGAAAAATAAAATTATTCATTTTGAAATACAAAATATTCGACATAATGCAAATAAAACAAAAACTATACACACATGCATGCTTAAATTTTAATAAACATTTTATTTAATTTTCTGATTAATCATAAATTTGGTCATCTTTGATTATTTTTTCAATCAAGTTTCATTGCATTTTCTAGATTGAAATTATGTAAGATGTTTTGTAAATCATATGGGTCGATTTTCTCTCCAAGTTCACATTGGCTGCCAGTGACGATGATGATGGCTATTTTCTTCTCATAATCAGCGCGATGCATCGGCGTTTTGTATTTCCGTTCACAAAAGGAAAAAAGAAGAAAAAAAAAAAAAAAAGAAGTCGCCACTTGCGAGTGGCGACCACCATTCTCAACCTTTTCTTTTGCGAAACGTCTACGAAAGCAACTCAACTCAATTTAACGCCGATTTTATCTTTCCGTATTACGCGAAAAATAGGGAAACCTTGCCAATGCCGGAGGTGAACGTACCAGAACAACACTATATAACTGTTCAAGCTGCGTGTCTGAAGCAAAGATGGAAAATCCCCAAGTGCGAAAAGTAAACTCAATTTTTTGTATTATAGACAGATGTTTTTTTTATGGATATTTGTTATATGACAGATATTAACTCTGTCAGTATATTTTTTCTTTCAATGTAAAATATTCTGCTGCCTAGTCAACTGTTTTATTTTCATCTTTTTCACCAACCAATGACAAATTGCTACATCTTTTCTTTTTGAACTCCAGTTGCCGGGTGGTACCTATTTCAGATTAGCACTCTGCCAACGTCTGGCTTCCCGATGCTCCATTTCCTCGGATCTGCTCACTGGTCCCTGCTACTTCCCCATGGATGGCATGATGGCGCAGGAGTACACACACACACACCAATCAAAATTCGTCATTGCGAAAAACATAATTTAAATTCGAGGTGTCAAAATTAAATTTTTCTTCCTTTATTTATTTTTAGATTATTAGAAAACGCCAAAACATCATTTTGTGATGAGGAAATTATATTTTTCAAGCATTCATTTACTGTTTAACATATTATGGATGTTTTACGCTCTTTACAAGCTAATGAATTTTCTGCATTGACAAAATCGCAAATTGTGTAATGCAATTGTCACTGGGTACACAAAGCAATTGTTTCCCAATTTCAATCAGTTGATATCACAACAACAAATTCCCTTTGAGGTTCCATACTTATTTTTTTCGTCCGCCCCTTAGTCACCAGGCCAGGCCACCGTTCATAACCGGTTATGGCCCAGTGTCGTTTTCACACCCCATCTCTCCCGTTTGACCATTAGACGACACTTCCGGCTATAATAGTGCCCTTTCCTGTGCTCCTCGTTGGGAGACAGACACAAACAACCCACTGCTGAGCTTGACCCTTCATCTCCCCCATATATCCATCCATGCACATGTGGGCGAAGCGAGGATGACTTTCTGGGAGGAATGTTTGTCCATACATATAGAGAAACATTGCCACGGGAAGGTAAAAGGCGGTATCTGCAGAAATGAATTGTTGAGATTTTTCAATAAACGCGTTTTGGATTTCATACTATAACAAAATTGGGAAATGTTGGAATTTGATGTTATTTTCGTCGCAAAAAAAAATCAAGCTTTTATAATGAAGCTAAAGTGTAATCGATGACAAAAAAAAAAAAAAAAAAAAAAAATCGTCTTGAATTTTTAAAAAACCCAGCGAAATCTTGTATTTGTATCTGTAAATAATTATGCAATACTGCTAATTGAACAAATAAAACTAAAAAAAAGTGAATTCCTTCTAATAAATAAATAAATAAGTGGCCAGAGAGTGAAATGTTTTGTCTCTCCTGTAAAAATTTTGACAATGGAATGAGCTTGTTTTCTTACTATGTCTTATACAGAACATGATTTATTCCATTACTGAAAAGATACAAATTATAAGCATAAATACAAACTTCTTTATTACTTAAATTGTTCCTTATTGAAGCTCAAATTCAAAAAAAAAAAAAAAAAATCTGTAACCTAAAAAAGTAGGTACTGTTTACTCGGAGGATAGTTATAATTTTTTTTATCTTGGGAGGCTAGATGCAGCCCGTCTGCAGACAATTTGAGAACACTGTTATAAGCTGCGCCTCGATGTAACATAGCTCCATACATAATAATGGAGTAATAAGTGAATTGGTTGTGATTAGTAGTTCGCTTCTAGCAGTTGTGTATAAATATATTCATAAGATTGTAAAACGTATTTTAAATTCCAATTTGCTTGGATTTTTTGCGTGTTTCAAAATGAAACAAAGACTTATTATAGTTGGTAGTAGACATTCGCATGCTTGTGGTTAAGCAGCATTTTAAAAAGAATTCTAGATGATTAATTATCGCGATTTTCAAGAAACTTCTCAGAAATAAACGTTGTCAAGTTACTCGTGTTTAATTCTTCGGTCGTTATTTGATGAGGCATTAAATTTATCTGACAAGTAAAATGCTTTTTAATTGTTTTAACTTAGCGTGAAACCGAGAATCATAAAAACAAATAATAATAATAAAAAAATCCTACGTAAACATTTATTGTAAAGTATGCTGAAAGCGGGACAAAAAGGACGAAAAATTCTAAATGATTTTTTCATTATATTATGTGGAGGGGGGAGTCGGACGCGTAGGATTTTTAAAAGAAGATATTTAGAAACTTTGATAGTTTTTTTTAAACACATTATTGTTGGAGTTTGGAGTTCAATTTGACTAACGTTTCAAACTTTAAATGTATGAATATATATACGAACAAGTTTGCTCACGTAAATGTGTTTAGGTTTTGATGATTTATAAACCATAAAAAATTATTACACTTGCTATTTATTGAGTTAATGGGGATGAAAAAATATAGCAGTGTAGTTTTTACATAGTTTTTAAATTTGTAATTTGAAACAGTTCGTCAATAAAAGAGACATATTAACAAAACATTTTTGGTCTTAAGAAATTCAATTATTTTATTTATTTATTTGTCATAAAAAATAATAGATGTTAGCAAGATTCTTTAAAGTCACTTTTTTTAGGAAGTAAAAATCTATGAACGATATGCTTTAAGCATTGAGGCAGTGAAAAGCAAATTGCTTCAAGTAAACTTTTCAAGTTTTGAGCATATATAGCGCCCGCGAAGATCAAATCTTAGGTTAGGATTTTTATTGAAATGTCTTTCTAAGTCAACTAGAGCCCTATCAGGGCTACTAGTTCCATCTCGTACGTCAAAACATAAGAAAAACGCTTTAATTTCGTAGAATGGAAAAAATACAATTATGCTTACTAAACATAAGTATTTCTGTAATGGGATTCATTTTCGAACTGTGTAAATCACTGTCACGGCCCCTAAACGCGATCAAGAAGGTCACTAGTTCCCGATTCCAGCCGTAGTCTTCCCCGTTATATTACAAATTTATGTTGATATAAGAATGTTTTTGATGTAGAAATATGTTTGATTCTTTAGTGTGTATTAATTACTGATATTTTTTGAACTCGCATAAACTCTCTTTTACCAAAACTGGAGAAAATCTTGGCACTTAAACTGAAAATTGACCCGTTTAAAATTAGAACAAGAAAAAAACTTTCCTTTACCGAGAACCCCTGATCTTTCAAATTTGATTTTTATGAAAACACCACTTCTCCAAACACAAACCTTAAGAAATCTCTCAACACCTCTTCGTGTTTTTGCAGCCGACAAAATAACACAACTTTAAGAAAAACATCAAAGTAGACGAGCACGATCGGAGGTTGGGCCGGCAATTCGGAGAAAAGGCCCATTTCTCAAAACAGTAGTAGGAAACAGTGTGAGACCTGTGACAGATCATTATCTTGATGGTACAGTTTTGCTGGTAATGATAGATCTCGTCTTCTTCCCGTATATATTTACTCTAAACGCGCTTCAAAAGCTACTGGGCCACCGACTCGAACGTTAGCTATTTATATTCTAGATGTCTCGTTTGCTTCCTTTGTGGCTGTAAAAGAATTGTTGTGTTAAAACTTTTGTGATTATTTAATTGAAAATAGGTTGGTTAAAAAAGGAAAATAAATTGTAGTCATTTAAGGTAGCCTTGAAATATGTGAATTAACTATGAACGACTTTATATTTTGTGGTATATTTTGACTTCAGAACTTTTGTCAGGAAGTGCAGTGTTGTACTAGCAGTTAAGGTGATAATGTCATTTAAGACTATTTCTTAGTTTACTTTTTCTGTCATAATGTCAGCGCCTCCTAAATACTAAATGCCGATAACATTTGCTTCAATACGGGAGACAGTTGTTCCACTTTGAGCGCCACCAAACGGCAATCCGATAATGCCGTTGTTATAGTGATAAATCCAAACAATATTCGAATTAAATTTTTTGATTGGTTATTTTTTAAATTTAAATTTAGTAATCAACCAATCGTTAATTTCTCTGTCTTGAAGAAATCCGATAGATGGCAGTGCTTCGTGAACCAAGGAAGAAATTTTACTCTGTGCTAAAAACCAGAAAGCAGTTTGTATTTAGGAAGCGTTGATACTATTCACTACTTACTTCCGCTTTTAACATGCTGCCAAAAACCATTAAAAATAATAGTAAGTAATTTGTTCTGCTTTTTGATTGTTGTCAAAAACAATGAAAAATAAAAGTAATTATAAAATTTTTGTTGACAAATTTAAGAAATTTAGAGGCTTAACTAAACTTTGCATATATTTAGATTTGAGTGTTTTAAACTTTTCAAATAGTGCAGGCTTCAAAGCATTTTTTGATTCAAGACAGGTTATCGGTGTAAATCCTATTTCATTTTTTGAAATTTTAGTACAGAGACTTGCAATATTTTGAGCAACATTGAATGTAAAATATATTTTTTTAAAGTTAAAAACGTCCAATAACGCAATTGCATTTTTCTGCATTTAGTAAAATATCACCGTAAAAAAAGAAACGAAAACGAAAGTGTGAAAGACCGGCGGATAATCCAACCGTCTATAATTGGGAGTTTACTGTAAATAAACATGTTTCTTAAATCACACGAAAGTACACTTTTGTATCACAATTTTCATTTCAACGCCAAGTACGGTTTTACTTAATTATTCATTTATTTATTTGTTTCTTAAAAATTGAAAAAAAAAAAAAAAAAAAAAGAAGCTGATCAGCCAAATTTTTTCACAAAAGTTTTAATGATCCGCGTAACTATACTACACTGCAAGGTTTCTTGACAAAAACATCTTGACGTCAGCGTGACGTTAGCCTATGAAAAACGAGCTAGATTAAACGTCACAGCCTACTTGGCGAATTAGAGGAGATCGCTAACTGCTTGTGAGCTCTTATTGGCTCCGCCCGTAGTGACGTTTAGTGTCAACTTAAGTTGCAGTCTAGTATAGTCTCTAAAAACTGCTTACCAGTCCGACTTTTTTCCCATTAATTTTTAATGGTCCACTAGTCGAAAAATTTTATTTATTTGTTTACGTTTTCAAAAGAAAATATGTGAAGGTCATTAATGTTTCAAGGTCATAAAAAGCATTTTCCCATTTTTCATCAGTTTTGTTTATGGGCAAATTGCAATCATAGGCTGAATATCTAAACACATCCTCGGCAGTATAATGAATGGATTTTCAATTAATACTTATCATATTTTCAATTACTATTGTTATCATTTATTTATACGGTAGAAATAATTGCAATATTCAACTCTATCGAAAACTTTCGTTATCGCATTTTAGAAAAATGGCTCTGCAGTCCTTTTATACATATTTTTTATCACGTACTCATTATATTAACTGTTTTATTTATTATTTATCTCATTTATTAATTATTTTTATGTTTATTTATTTATTTATTTATTTTTTGAAAAAGGAAATAATGCTTTTAATGAATTTAAAATATTAATTACACCTTGCCAAGTGACATATCATCCGTAATTCTGCTTCAAGAACTTAAAAATAACACATAGGAAAAGACTCAAGCTCTTATAGCAGCGATAAGAAGATAATTATTTTTGTTAAAAACGAAACTTTATTTTTTGCCATTTCTGGAGTTTTCACGGGTGCGCACACAAAAACTAAAGTTCAAAAACATCTATAAAAGGTTTTTTTTATCAAAACATAAGTACAATAGCTACTTTAAATTTTAATAGAACAAATTGACATCAACTTTATGGGAACTGTCCTTTCATACTAGGCAGCTTCTCCTCGCCTCCTCAAATAAAGCGTTCGCCTATTGGCCCATTTCAGCACTATTTTAAAAATTCGATGATTTAAACTTGAAGCATCTTTTTTCTTCAAAGACTAGTTCTCTAGTGATTAAATTACGTTAAAATTTAAAAGTTTTTTAAATTTTATAATCTCATCTCTCTCAAGTGATACATGCGAAAGGGACTCATAAATCCCACACGCTGGTTCCCCATTCGATGATATATATGAGGTCTATGTCTTTTTTTCTT
This sequence comes from Uloborus plumipes, assembly GCA_038373865.1. NCBI lineage: Eukaryota > Metazoa > Arthropoda > Arachnida > Araneae > Uloboridae > Uloborus > Uloborus plumipes. The sequence continues at coordinate 7,549 of JAXGGA010005088.1, forward strand.
TGATTTCACGTTGAAAGACGTACACATTTTTGACCTGCAATATCCCTTGAAACTGGTTTGTCTCAAAAATAAAAATAACGTTTTTTAGTTAAGAAAAGTGTGTTCTTTCCAATGATGTAAAGAAAATTGAAATCAAAGATGACCCTTTTGAGATATTGCCCTTTGAAATTAAGACAAAATTGAGAAAGAAATTTAACTGGAATTTCAACTCGCATAATTCAGCAATTATTTGAGCTATCGAGATGCCACTAGCACACCTTTCGGACGAACTATCAGGCTACAAACGAGGAAAGAATTAGCTTCAGAAAGTCATTATCTCATCAGATACAAGCTGATAACGTATGATCAAAATTTACCAAAATACGATTTTTTACCAACTTTGGCAGCAAATTGCAAAAAATCTATAGTGCATGAAGCTTTTGTTACACATGTAGGCTATTTTACCCTAAACAGTGATCAGAATCACCAAATTTGAGCCTGGTAATCGTCTTAGGTCGCGAGCAATAAATGCACAAACTTGACGATTTGTTCATTTTTTTCAAGACATGAAAAAGAGGCCTTTTTTCAATAATTTTTATTGGCTAAACCATAAGGCCTATAGAGCTATACTTTGGTATGGTTTCATGAAAGTCTTATATGTACATCCAAAAAAATTTTCATCAAAATCGGAGGGGTCGAGTGGGGATTTTCTCGAAATTTGGGACACTTGACATGGAATGACCCATGTACCTATCTCACAAGTCCGCGTAATTTTTTCAAAAGATATTGCCGGTCGGAGTGTCAAAAAGATTGAGAAACGTTGATCTATCTAGCTATATGGCCATTTATTTATCTTTCAATTTATACATCCATGTATAGGGCTCAAGGACGTAAATAAAGGGTGGGCCCCCTCCCAAAACCAAGAAAAAAAATTAAGGTAAAGCATAATTCAGATGGCCCTTGTTCAGAAATAATTTACAATCTTTAACGGGTTTTAAAAAATCCCGATTCTTTTTTGTAACGTCATTTAAGAGAGCTTAAAATATTTGGAGCACCATTACCAAAATACTTCCAGGGAAGGATTTCCGCACCTCTAATCTTTCTCTAACTGCACCACCAAAGAAAATCTGAAGTTACTCCTCTATGCTTCTATTTATGAAAATTTAATATTTAAATTCAGGGCCTTCCTCCCTGAGAGTCTGAAAAGATAATCTGAACTAGCGTTATTATAACTAAAATATCGTAAACCTCTTAGGGGTGGGTCACCGATCCCTGAACCCTTCCTTTCCAGAGATAGCCTAAAATTGACTTTATTTAAAATTTCGGGAGGCAATCCTTCTGATCTATCATTACGAAACACGACCTTAAGTGAAACTTAGGTGTCAAACCACAGATAACTTAAAATTAACTATATACATCTTTATATAGAGTTTCAAAAAGTTTCCGGGAGAAGCCCCGACTTCTAATGTCATCAAAGGCAGCCCAAAATAAGCTTTAATTTTGAAAAAAGTTCCAGAGGGAGCCAAAATCTCCCCTTTCTTTATCATCTGGGAAAAATTTAAGATCTGACACTACAGCCATCAATAACTTCAGATTGCAAAAATAAAAAAACAAAAAGGGGGTGGGGGAGCCTGGTAAAATTGGGCCCCCTCCAAAATTTTAACCCATATACGCCACTAGGGCGAAAGAACTCCCATGAAGAAATTTGTTGCTTTGCTCTACCGACCCGCTCATTTGCCATAAAATTTGTCTCTTTATAACTGCTACAGATAACACGGCAACCCATCTCTTTCTCGCAATAGTGCATTTCCCACGACAACACCCCCCCTGCCCCCCTCTCCCAATAGTTCGGATTGTTTGACACGCTCCGGACTCAAAGAGCAAGCGAGAGGGGTTTGGGGACAACGCAATTTTCAGCCACCTCGGAAGTTTCTGTGTGACATTTATGGATTTGGTTATGATGGATTGCTCTCTCCTGCCATGAGATGGAATTAGATGCATGTATGACTTTAATGAAACTGTGCGGATTTCGGGTAGTTTTGGTTTCTGTTTCGGAAAATATCTTAGGGGCTGTACATAAATAATGTAACACTTTTTTTCAACATTTTTGACTCTCTACCCAGGGGCTCCCCGAACTAAAACTTTTGGGAGGGGGAAAATTATCAATTTTAACGAATGAAGTTCCAATTTTACCGAATGATAAAATACAAGCATGCACACATGTCGTACATGCATAATATTTAGTGAGAAAAAACATTAAAAAAACAATTCAAAAACTAAAAAGAACAAAAAATTTCAATGTTGCAATATTGCCTTCCAATTGCCGAATCGTCAGCAAAAGTGCCGAATACGGAAATGATTGGGAGGTCACAGTGACCTCCTGCGACCTCCCATCGGGGTGCTCCTCTCTCTACCCCCTTTATCTCAAAGTGTCCTTCAACCTCAAATCCTTCACCTTTCCCACTATCGCTTTTTTCCATAAACAGTTTGTTATAAAAACGCGTGATTTAACACTTCTTGTTACTACTTCCCTCTTAAACCGCACGCAGTTATAAGGAGATTTCTTGAATATAACCTAATCACTTCTCTGGCAAGTTTATTTTTCCATTACCTTTCCCAATTTTTCGTTTCGCATAAAAATCGCAATATGCCTTCAAAATTTGCCTCTTAAACATGAAATGGAACCACCGATTTTATTTTATAAAGGAGCAGACAGAAGCGTTTTTCCAAGAATCCTTCAAAAGATTTTTTTTTGTCGAAGACCTTGGTTCCTTATAGTTCACGTTTTGAAAATTGTGCGGACACTACTGGATCTTTTTGAATTCTTTTCTTTTTTATTTGAATGAATGAACTTAAAATTATCTTGAAAAATTACTGCCTCTTATTTTATTCATTTTAAATATTTGAATAAATAACAATGATGCAACTTGAGTTGACAGTGCAGGAGGTATTCCTTCACTTGAATAGGTGAATCATGCCTATGTTTCAATGCCAATTTTAGGAGCTATTGATGTTTACCTCGATGGACATCATTTCGTGAAAAAAGTGAGAAGTTTGCTGGATAATAGTAGCAGAATATTACTATTCGGAGACTAAAAACTTTCTCTCGTTGAAATGCCAGGAACAAGAGTTAATTTGAGGTGCATCGCAAACTGCTTCAGTCACGAAACAATATGTATTCCCATGTTTATTTAGGGATCTGAAGCAACTTTACAGCCCCGCTGCACAACAAATTCTTCAATGTGAACAGAAAGATTCTGGCAGATGATCAAGATTTGCGATTTAAAAGCTATTTAATCCAACTTATTATGTGTTTTTTCTCGTAAACTCTTTCAACTGTAACTGCGTCTTTTGATGACGAACAAAGAAGAAAGCTCTTACTCAGTTGTATGCAGCCATTGATTAGAAAAACTAATTGTATTTACCGCACAAATTGGCACGTGCTAAGATATACCCATTCCCATCACTTCTTATGGAACATGTCTACTAACGATATTGTTAGTTCGTTTTACGTAATGTGGTTAGTTATAGACCTTATATGAGCATAAATAAGTCGATAGGACAAGTTAAAGATCATTAAAACGGAAATTTATGTCCATGCCGCTTTGTTTTTCAACTGTTGTTTGTCGAAGGAAAAAAAAAACTTTATTTCACGTAAGAGCAATTTTTAGTCTGTTTCATAACAGCAAATATAATTGTTACTTATGTTGTTAGTTTAACCAGTCAAAAGGCAGCTCAAATTCTGGTTAATATATGTTTTCTTCCTGTGCTGTGGCATTGTTGATCTTTTTCAAGGTTATGTTAGTTTAGAATAAAGATATGTGGTTCTTTTTCTGGTTCATCCGGAGTTTACGATAATAATTACGATAGTAAATTACTTCTATTTTACAGAATCTGATCGTTATATTGTATCCAAGGGCTGATCCTGCACGGGTCACTATAGGAAGAGGGAAGGGGAGGATCGTAAGTAATATTTGGCTCAGATAGGTTTTCTGGTGCTTTCCCAGTAATTTCTCAAAATTGAAATCTCCAAAACGAAGTTGTAGGCTATATTTGGTTACTTTAAGGGGGCTTGATTGCCTTATGCCTGCATTATGACGTTTACATATTTCCTGTTAAATTGTTTACATGAGTTTTAATATTATCTACTGGAAAATATTTCTCCCTTGAATGTATTAAAATAACACTTACATGGAAAGCAGGTTTAATTTCCGTGTGATAACACCAGGTATCGTGTCTGTTAACATTTCTTGCAGTTTTCGTTTTGTTGAGTTAATGTAAGCTCAAATCTAAATAGTATTCACATGACAGGTCCTTCCCTGCTGGGCTCCGTTTCTAAAGACTAAAAAGTATTATATTAGTTCTTTTTAAAGCTAATGCACTTAAATTTCAAAACAGGGACGCCATTTCAAGTTTTTAGAGGGGGGGGGGGGTCAAAGGGTGAAAACACAATGCAATTTTATCGGAAAACAGCAAAAACCACGCCCACTTATATTTAAATACATTGATTTCTCAAAGCCAGGGGGGCAATTGACCCCCCCTGCCCTCCTAAATGACGGGCCTGTTTCAAAAGTTAAAACAAAAGATAAAGTGTTTAATTGTTCCAGAACTTAAAAAAATTACCATTTAAGCCACTAATCAGTTCGTTAATGTCAAATCTACGGAGAAATGCGTACCATTCTGTATTCGAAGCAGTTTTTGTACTTTTTGAATCAAGAAAGTAAAACCACACTCAGAGTGTGAACTCCTGAAATTCCTTCAATTTCTTTAGTCATAAACATTTTGGTAATCTAATCAGTTATAAAGGATTTACACTATCCTCTGTATTCCAATGTTATATTTTTTTAAGATGAAACATTGAACAGAAATTTCCCGAGGAAAATCTCAAGAAAAATATACAACATGCAATAAATATGTTGAATACGCTACTAGGTGATGAAACTTTATTGCTTATCGTATAGATTTAGATTGTAAAGTATGAACACAAACTCTTTTTAAACGATGAATAGAGCTTGAACATTACAATTTCATTTGAATTAATGTGTTTATTTAAACCAGACTATACAAAAGAAGATGTCAACCATGCGTAAATAAGAAGATGCAAAATAACATCTTTAGCATATTATTTTTTATGACCATTCGATGTTTTTTGTCAAGATCGTCATTTAGAGAGGTTAGCAGGGGCATCTGTCTCCGAATGGCTTTGAGAAATTAACGTAATTTGATTTATGTGGGAGTATTTAGTTGTTTTTTATGCCACAATATACTGAGTGCATAACCCTTTGTCAGCAGTTGGAAAATTTTCGAATTATTTGACTAGCTTTTGTTCATTTTTTTTTTTTTTTTTTTTTTGTAAAATAAGAATAGGGTTTAATTGAAATTTATGCACTTTAAATACGATTTTAAATTATGACGATATTATGGGCTATATATTTTTAATAGCGTTGTTGGTGCAGTTGGTGATTTACCTGGAAAGAGCTATCCGATGATATTGTTACGCTGAAAGTTTTCAGATTTATTTTATTTTCCAATTAGTAAATAAAATAATATTTTAGCTTTTAATGCTCTAAAATTTTCAAAAACTCATTATGTAAGTGCATCAGTGAGGTTACAGTTTGAACTACATTATCAAAACATAAAATTGTATTTTTTGGTTTTGTTTACGATGTAATATATCAGTAACGTAGGTTTTATCTTTCATTTTTTTTCTGCATAAACATGTAAGGTTTATTTGCTAGGTTGTAATATGCTTTAAAAACTCGTTAAACACGTCATTTTTAGATGAGAAAAAAACACTTCACAACTCATTTCTGGCACACCAGAAGATACACTGCAGCATTCTTCAAATGCGAACGTTACACATAGCAACAAATCTGCGTGATTTTCAAAAGTTTTGCCGCGACAGATCTCTTTGGGCATAAACACTTCAAGACCTCTCCCAAAGTGATACATCTCCGGCCCACATCATGCCAAACTAGAAAGCAAAAAAAGAATCCGGAAAAATACATAAAAAGATTGTGGACATGGTTAAAATCCTCTCCATCCTTCCCCCGAAGACACTTTTCCAGATCTGTCACACTTTATGGAGCTCCTAACAGGAGTGTGGAAACGTGCTCGCTTGCTGACGTTTAGTGGCAAAACGGCGTTTAGTTCTTTGCCAATTTGCTGCCGTGAAGAGTTCGACAAGGTCGCTTTTTGAGAAAAGTGACAGGCTGACTGAGATGCGGAAATCTTCCGAAAAAGCAGGAGGAGGGGGGGGGGGGGTGATGTTATTATTTTTGGCTCTCTGTCTTCCGGATTTTTCTGTCGCATCGGTTTCTGCTTTTTATTCTTTTGCAGTTAAGCGCAGTTTTCCTTCATTTATTATCTGTAGAACTTTGAATCTCTGGGGGTTTCAAGTCGAAATAAAATTCGGAAGATGAGGAGGGAGGGCGGGATAAGAAGCCTTATACTTGTTGAATTGTGTTTATTCAGAAAAATATTTTTTAAAGAAATGGAAGAAAATGCGATTGAAGATAATATCAATACTACAATACTTCGACTGTTTGTGGAGAAAAAAAACGTAACCCCCAGTCAATTAACAATTATGAATATTATAGCAATGAATTTCACATATTATTATTGTTTCATCGTTATTTTTATTCATTCGTACAGCAATAACCATTTACCTTGAGGGCTGGAGCAGATTACAGTAGCCCTTGTTGTAGATAAAAAACTAACGCGTTAGGATTGACAATATGTGTTAAACCAAATGCTTGGAGAGGTGTTATGAGGATTGGGTATGAACATATATAAAACCAACTTTTTAGCATGTCGCACGTATCATGCAGAGGCATGATGAATGTTAAAACCGACTGCCTTTCCCTTTGTTGCGCCACTGTTTTTATTATATTATGTAACACATGTCGCGCCCACGTTATTCATTTTTTCACCACTATGTCAAACGCTTTGTAAAAAAAATATATTGCTTTTAAAATACAGACATGTGACCCAAAGACTATGAAAATACTGAAATTGCATGGCTGAATGAACAAACACTGCATTATTTTTTGACATTGCACTGTGTATCTGCAAGCTTACCCATGGGTTATCGTCTCTATATAGCCTACTTCTTTAATTGGATGCATGAAATTAACTGGTACATGTTGAATTTAGTCTTCAATGCCACTTTTTTTTGCATATATTATTTTGCTCTCTTAAAAAAATACTGTATACAGTAAAAATACTGAAAAATCGCATGCCAGAAAATAATAGCCGTACATAAAGTACCAACAACATGCAGATGCAGTTTGAGGTGTATTTTTGAAATAATGAGATATGAGTCCCTGAGAGAGCTCATATTTTTAAGTTACCGTGAGTAGACGATGTTAGTTTGCTTATTAGTTGATAATTTGATGCGTTTTTCCTTTTTGTTAATTTAAAATTTATACATTATTCAAAGTAATGTTTCGGGTTTAGAAAGTTAGCGCTTTTGAAAAAAAAAGTAAATAAAATAAAGAATAGATAAAAAATAAAAACAAATAAACAAATAAAGAAATAAATAAATACAAAAAAAGAATTATCCATGTAAAAGATCACTGCAGGAAGAATTTCGTCGGAAGGAATATCGGAAATTATTTTGCGTTGCGGTTCCAAACATCCTAACCTCGCTTTTCTTTGCATATATGCTTACTGCATTTATCATACTTCGATTCCAAAGCTAAGAATGTTCGTATCGCATGGCATTTAATAGAAAAAATGAAAAACAAACTAGAAACACCTGTATCAAGAGATAAACAATGTTTCGACTTCGGGAGGATTAAGTATTCTGGAAGAGGTGTTTTTTCCCTTGGGATTCTGGAGAAAAGATCCACGAAAACCAGTCATTTCCTTCATTTTCACGTGACATATCTTCCCATTTGTATCGGCAATCATTTATATTGGTTTAATCACTTCAACTTGACTTATACAAAATGTTTCTCTCCCCCCTCCCCAAAAAAAAGATAACCTTTTGTAAACTTTATAATACTTCAGTAATTTTTCGTCAATTTTATTCCAATAAATACAACAATACCCTTAAAGTATGACTAGGCAATTCCTGAATACCTTGAACATAAAAAAATAAAATGCTTTAAGTTGCTTGACAGCTGAATGGATATTCAGCTGTCTTAAAGCTTTCACCTTGGAAAAGGGCTTCTTATACCCCGAAACACGTGCATATATTTTGCGGTTTCTGTATTACAATGTTGTATTACAGCATTTTATCTATTTTATCCATAACAACGTTGGTTGTATCAAATTTAAGTTTCATTCACACAAAGTTATACGTTTACTGCTTTTTATAAAAGGGTGATGTTTATCTTTCTAAATTCACAGCCCTAAATCCCAACATGAAATTTACCTAAAAGATCATGCTAGTTTTAGGAAGCAAAGTTCCACAGAAGCGCCTTAGTTTAAACAAAGAATAAATTCTCAACTCAAAAAGTAACGCTTTCGCAGCCTAACCCTATAACATAAATATGCGAAGGATTTTTCACGGATATGAATTTCGTGGCCTTGAATTCATAAATCCTTTAATCATGTTCCATAATTCTTTTTATTTCATTTCAGAAATTGCTTTATGGGTAAACAGCATCGTTTTCATTTGGATTCATAAAAAGATTTTTAAAGCTTTGCGACCATTTTTAGTATTTCACACTCAGTGTGTCGCAAAGGACGCCGATCTAAAATCCTGGCCCCTTTTTAATGGCGCCTCCTTAAATACGGCTGTAAAATTTTATAAAAGAATCAAGGCGGGAAAATTTATTTAAAGAGTACAGTAAAGTCTTATAACATTCTAAAGATAGATGGGCATTCAACACTTGCCCCTGTCCTAAAAAAATCGTAAAGTTTTTTTAAACCGCCTGACCATTGGCAAATATTGTGCTATTCTTAATTTATTGTCCGTGAAGCTAACGGCGAAAAGAGCGATTTCGAACGTTTATTTCGCTGCGCCCTCTCCCTTTCTAAAACGGAGCTTTGAATGAAGATCGAAACCAGGGTTGCCAGATTTAAGGACAGCAAATACGGGACAGGTTTCAAGAGGTGAAGGTGGGGGATATTTTTTTGATTGAGGGCAATTACTGGTTTCAGTACATTTTTGAGAGGTAATAAAAAAAGAGATACTTTAATAGCTTTCGGAAGATTCCTAAGTATATGGATGAACCTATTTTCGGAGGAGCTCCAACTCAAAAAATAAAAAAGTAACGAAGTTCAGTATACAGATAGACGTTGAGAGGATCAGGTGCTAATTAGTTTTTTTACTTCAGTTCACTACAAGATAAAGGATGCAATCGAAAAATTTTCTTGTTAAATGTGACTACTTTATTTAAAACAGAAATGGAAGGAATCGTGGAGCGAAACTTTTCTTAATGCCACAGCAGCAAATGCAGAGTAAAATAAAGTAAATGAGAAATGAATAAAATAATTTTAATGTGCCATTAAAAACATGTGGATTTTACAATTGATCAGACAAAGAATTAAACCTTATAATTTGAACAAGGCAAAAAAAAAAAAAAAAAACTCAAATTCTAACCTTTACTGATTATTATTATGCAATATTCATCAATTCTGTCTTCAAAAACCGTATTTGATATTTCTTTCCAGTCCAATTATTTTCAATTTTTTTAGGTGTCTTCAAGTTGTTATGAAATTCATTACAACTTATATGTAATGAATTCATAGCCACACTAAGTTCTACTTTAATTAACTGAACAGAACATAACATCCGTTTCCGTTTCGTACTTCAATCCACTTCAAATTCATATGTGAAAATAATCGTTCAAGCGATTTTGTCGCTCTAAGGGAAAGTTTTTGGAGTAAACAATTTGCTGTGTTTTTTACAGATGCAACAGTAACTTAACTTTTCTAATGCTTGACACCCTGAGAATGTTGAGACACACCACTGCGATCTTCATGAGCAACAGAAAAATCCTTGTTTCAAATAGTGTAGCATACTTTTGCTGCATTTCCAGGACACCGTATCAGCCAATTTTTTACCTTCATCCACTCATATCGAAACACACATAATCGTTTTTCCGGCAGATCACTTTCCGACGTAGAACGTCTATTTGTGTTAAATCTAAAAAATTCAATCGCAACAGAGCATTAAAAGAGCGCAAAATCGCAACAGCGCCAAATTTCTCCTATCAAAGTATGAAAATGGTTTTCTTCGCGATTGACGACGCACACACATGTGTAGAGATCTATTTCCAACATTTGTCAACAAGTAAAGATAAAGTTCACATTTCTTGTTTTGATTTATTGAATTTATTTTTTTTCTCCTTGAAATAATGTCTCGTTTTATAAAGTATTGTTATTGGCTCGAGTACGGGACTTTAGCCGTCCCGTATGGGAGTTCCCCGGGACGCGGGACAATTTTTTAAAATACGGGACTGTCCCTTGAAATCCGGGACGTCTGGCAACCCTGATCGAAACAGAGAGCAGTTGGAAATCGCGTAAGTGGCGCCGCCTTACGGGATGCTGAGAGAACCAGAGAATCGGTTTATCAGTTTTCAATTCGTACGTACTCAAGCGCGCTTGTTTTTGAATTTCTTTATTTTAGAAACCAAAACAACGCTTAGCAAAATAAACACGCCCATGTGAATATTTTTTTTTCAAATCGATTTTGTTGTTTTTAATAAACATCGTTTATATTTATTCATTTATAATTATTTTTTAAATCAGCGATCAATTTATTGCAGGTGATATTTCTGTACCTCAGAACCAGATTAACGTGTCCATTTTCGTCACTTTTCAGTAGAGGGCGAAAACAACTGTCAGACGCATGTAAAGGATGGGACTCGCTCTCGTTTAATGCTGCTAAATAGTTGCGGAGGAATTCATTTTCTAGGATAATGTTCTAGTGCAGGGGTGGCCAACCCACGGCAAGCGTGCCACAATGTGGCACGGCAGCGTAGTATCAGTGGCACGCGAAGACTTTTTGAAAAAAAATCTAAAATTAGGGAAAAAAAGACGATCTCAAGAATATTGATGAAAACTAAAACCCTTACACTGATAAATATTACGATATTATGACGATTAAGTGTTAGGAGGCTGGCTTGCCAATTGTCTGAACTACCATATTGCAAAGTACTTTAGCGTTAGCTTAGGACATCCAACGAAAGCTGTGACACTACAGATAATGCTTTGTAAAGCATATTTAGGCTTAACACGAATGAATCTTTCAATGCCTCAGAAGGGATTCTTTATCTGCAATAGTTTCAGCTACGGGTGATAAAATTTAAGAAAAAAATATCTCTGCAACAAAAATTAAGAAACCAGATTGGACAAAATTCGGTATGCTGCACAAATGAAAACCATTCAATTGTTTTTGTTACATTACTTGAAAATCATGTGGGGGGAAAAAACTTTAAAAGTGTCATTGAATTACCTATTACAAACTTCTTGCCAAGGAATGAGTCTTTTCCTCGGTTGGTGAGCCACTGTATTGACGAACTACAAATTAGAGCTCTGAATGTTTTGTGAACTTTTCTCAGGAGAAAGAGAAGAGAATGGCAAGTTACTCCTTCATTGAAATGTATGATAGCTTTCAGAAGGAAAAATAGTCATAAGATTTTAGAATTTTAGAGAGTGTGTTTTTTAAAATATCTGGAAGGAGAGCAATGAGGACTTGCTACTTAGGAATGAAGAAAAGCAATTGAATTTAGCTATTTCATCTCTTATTATCCGGTGTTTAAATAATTTGAATTTAGGATTGTACAGAAAAATGTTTCCTAAACTAGTATAGGCCAGTTTCTTCAGATTCTTTCGCTCTACTTTGGCGAAAAAGAATAAAACTTTTAAAATTAATACTGAAAGTAGTAACCCAAATTTAATTATTTTCCAATGATATAAGGAGAAAATTTTACACCTATTTTAAGTGTTCATTCAGTGTTAGGTTTGTTGATTTTCAAGGTGATAAAACAAATGCTGATATTTTCAAATTCTTTGTCCATTTCTCTGCAACACACTACTTACTACCCTCCTGAAATCCAAATCGGAATTACTCAACTTTTGCATTGGTAATCAAATGTAAGTGTTTACTTTAACAGAGTCATCTACGTTGTATAGAAATTCGTACCAAAAATTGTTTTTCCACATTTACACTTTCGCTGTATGGTGCTGTTGTAGATTTGATTCAAAATACGCTTCAAAACAAATAGTTTCTGTTATGAATGCATAAAAATCTAAATACCGTTGAACATTAATTGATAGCACATAAGACACTTAAACTTCTTGGGATTCTCAAGAACTTATCATAAATTTAAAGACTTAGTAAAAAAGATGCAGACTCATTCATAAAACACATTAAGTACGGACAGTTTAATTTTTAGAATAGAATGTTTCATGTTATTTGTTTTTATGAAGCATAAGCCAACTGACAGAACCTATAAAAGTGTTTATTAACAATAACTCTTAAGCTCGGACTTTTCTTATTTTTATTATCATTTCAATTTCAATTACTCGAGAAAAAATGTTTTATTTGGAGAATAATTACATAGTCAGCACACAAGTAAGTCATTTTTAATTTTTAAAAATTTTTCAGTTTGTTGGAAAAATACAATGCGGCACGCTGAGCTTTTTCTCCCCAGATAGTGGCACTCTCCCTGAAAAGGTTGGCCACCCCTGTTCTAGTGGTTTAATGCGGAATAAGATTTAACATACAATGCAGCAAAAAAGTGAAAATCGCCATTTTTGGGCTTACGTCGTTCTGATTCTGAGGTACAGATTTGTTGAGCATTCACGCTTTACGCTTCATTTTTTATACAATGTAGTATTTTTTTTTTACTTGAACAGAAAATAATTATTAAAAGATAAATAAATCATAACTGTGAGGTCCGTCAACTCAAATTGGTTTCTGATTGGTAACTTCGTCGTTGCCTTTCGTTCGAATTGCTAAGTGTAGAAGTCACTTGACATATTTTTACGTAAGTTATTTGATTCAACAAAAACAAGCCATTAAATAAGAAGAAATTTAAAGCACACATGGAACCAAAAAAAAGAAGAAATTTCGCTTCAAATGCACTTTATTTTAAAGAGATTTTGATGTAAAGTATGTTAATAAGAGGGTTTTTTGTTTAGTTGTTTCAAAAATATTTCAAAAATAATTCAAAAGCTTCGACCATGAACGTCTACGGGTAAACCTCTAATTTCTTTACCTAAAACATCCAGTAAAGATAAAATTTAACATTTTTAACGTTGAAAAAGTGAAAAAAAAAAAAACTTGGAGATTCAAAACATATTTTTAGTTTTTGTACTTGAAGAAATGGTAAATGCTTTATTGAAAAAAGATGCGTTTCTTTTCTTAGACTTAACATTGATGCAAATTAGAATCTAATTGATTGAATCAAAGAGAAGTGAATTTACTACACAAATGCTTTTATTACGTGCATAAATAATTTTTGGAATTTTTCTTTTCACTCTAAAATTTTAAATTACTTTATTTCTTCCTGTATTTTTTTTTCTTTTTTTTTTTGGAAATGGGGAGGGGGGGGGGACTCGAATTTTTTTTATTTTTGACCAGAATGGAGCAACAGAGTAGCCATTACCATATATCAAGCACATGACATTTGATAACTTTTTATTGTTTTAATTTCAAAATGTCGAATTTAAAATGTTTAAAATAAATGAAAATAGCGTACATCTTTTCTTTAATCCAAACATTTCTGTTTTATTCATAGAAAGTTATCAATTAACTTTTTTAATGAACTTATTCAAACTATTATGATTTTTATTGATTCGTATACCTGTTCCAAACACCATTTTCACTTCTCTACAATGTCTAAGAGTAATGCCACGGGAAAGGAAAAAAAACCTTTACTAGTTATTTTTCCGTTCCCACCCATTATTTACATTTTTTATTGAATCAACCCTTTGTATTTCTTCATAAAAAGAATAGGTTCCACTACCGTTTCAAACATAAAAGTAAAAATTGTAATAAATAAAAGCACCTTTTCTCCCAATGCCGAAACTCATCTGATTTATACATATTTTTTCGTACAAATCGAATGCGACAGGACTTTATCTGCCGTGACGCTTAACCTATGATGTAGGGGCGGACACCTAACCCCTATTTTCTCTAGTGGTGCACGTGTCAGTTTGGAGACACTCCGAAGCGCGAATGCTCTCGTAAAAAGTCAGCGATTGTGCGTCCGTCCGACGCAATAACAAATCGAGAATCAATAGAATTGCAATGTTGTACCGCGTTTGGAAGACACAATGGGCCACGCGTTCCAAAATGGCGTCACTTTTGGCGAGAGCAGCGGAAGGTATAATTTTGACGTTGACGATTGCGAGGGCCTGTTTGTTGTTTGCCCCTGCGTGTACGGAAATGTATGTAATAAACTGCCTCGGATGACTTTTCGATTTGGAGTGCAGGGTGCAGCGTTCACGTCAGTTGTACTGAAGTGAAGAGGTCATGATAGCGTTTGATCTTTGTGATAAGAATAGTGTGGCTCACTTTGCTCACATTCATTGCAGTCATGTATGAATATAACGTGTATCACACTCACACATACGTAATTGACTTGCTTGTTTCGAGAAAACAACAACTTTATTGTTGATTTCATCCTTCTCTTTTGAATGGGAAACAACTGTCAGTTTTTGCTACAATTTTTTTTATGTCACAGTGGCTATACTTAGCTCCTTCTTTTTTTTTTTTTTGACAATTTTTTCACTTTGGGGAAAACGTATTTCATATCATATTGAACTGAGATGCAAGCAAAGAATATTGTTTGCACAAGCGAACTATACTGTCACAGTTTCAAATTGAGTTATCTCGTATCCACTCATGCATAAGCATCAGTCAAATAATGCATTGGAAAAGGACCGTCCACTGCATAAAATGAATAGTTGGAAACTAAGTCCACACTTATACGGACACTGGTCAGTGCTCATCTCCATGCTGATTAGTATTTTCGAATACAATTGGGCGTTGGCTCGACTGTTGAACTGTACACATAAGATCGAACGACAGCGAAAGGTAAATCTTTAATTTCCCTCAACCAGACGCTCCAGAACATCCCACTCCAACTACAAAATGGCGAAACAGGATTTATAGTTGGGGGAGACATTTGATTTCACAATGGCAGCAGATCAGATGATGACCCCTTCCTCGAATTTTCTATGACTTTGAATTCCAATTGCGTCCGAAAGACAATGTAGTGGGGGAGATGTAAGTCAATGAGTGACCCTCTTATTAGGGCTCCGGACATTGTTGACCATTGGTCATTGTGTCCGGCAGCGGATTGTTCTGGGAGTGCCGGACTCTGAAATGGGGTTGATAAGGGAGTTGAACAGAGTGGGGTGTTAATAAGATCAGGGGCGCATTGTCCGACGTCCATTCGAAGTCAATCGGCGTTAAATTTTAGAACACAAGTGGCTGTTAATAGGCTTTAAGATGAAGTTCTAACAGGAGGTGTGGTGATGCGTGAGGAAGTGTCCATCAGGAGTTAATTTTAGATCCTATGGTGTTCTCTAAATGTAAACTTTCAAGCGGTATTCGATGCTATAGATTTTGCTCTCTGTATGTTATGCTACAACGCTGAAGTTCGCTGGATGCTTTAAAAAAGCAATTTGTTGAGCAAATGCAAATGCAAAAAAAAAAAAAAGACAAGCTCCCCTCCCCCCACCTTTTATTTTAGCACGCAGTGACGGCCGTTAAGTAAATACATGCATAGGGAAAAAATCCAGAACCATTTTAGTTATTAGTTAAGTATCCATGATTAGCTTTTATACTACAAAATAAATAAATAAACAAATAAAACTATTGATTACGAATATACGAATATTCTAGATGCAACCTAACCTAAACTAATGCACAAAAAATGACAAACGATAACAAGAACTAAAAATATCCCAGCCAAAAAAATTCGTCAAAAAAAAAAAAAAAAAAATCAGATGCCTATAGACCACGTGACTTTCCCTCCCTATTTACTTATAATAAAGTGAATGGAAGGAGTGAACGTCCTCTGCAACAGTTAAAACATATTGATTTCTTAAAGGCAATCTTGATTTCTTAAAGAAAAACTACTTCCGTACAAAATCTTTATTAAATGTGAAGTTAATTGTTTCCACTAATAATTAAAATCTAATTTCCATAAATAAAGTAAATTTCGGGTCTCCCAATTTCTCACCATAACTAGATGCCGCAACCGTGATCGCAACAATTCGCCTACATACTTATAGCTTTTGGTTGTGTGACCAAACTCATTTCACTTAAATTGCATTCAAATGCAGATTAATATCTACTTGGTTTAGACTCTTTTAACACGTAACCCTCTATGTTACACCAAAGTTTAATCAACAAGTACCATTCCCTATTTCACTGCCAAATTAGCCTTTTTCGATAATGACCATTACCGTGTCAAACTTGGAGCGTTTTGCTTCAATGTTTGAACGTAATTTGCATGTGATTATGGACCTCAAGCCGAGTCCCAAGCGAGTAAACGCAATCACTTTTGTGTTGGTTTTGTAAGCCGTGGAAAACATGAATGAATTGTTGAAGAAAAACAAAAGGAAAAAATGAAATTGTTTCTGGTAAATTCCAAATTTTGTAATTAAAGAATGTAGCTAGGTTTTGAAACATTGCTTCTTTTTTTTATTTTACTTTTTTTTTGTTGAAACATTCATTTAATGGTTATTGTTTTTTTTTTCATTTCTGTGCTTTGAATGGAAAGCCTAATCGAAAACATTATAGAAATTCTGTATCTATTTCGATAATATTGAAAATGGAAATAAAAAAAAGGTTATGAATACAAATCCCAATGCATACTCTTTAGAAGCGGATTTAGCTTTGACTAAAGTAATTGATTAAAGGAGGTTAGAAGTAAAATAAAAAAGAATTTGTATCTGATAAATTTAAGTTTTCGCAATTACGGATTGCATCCAGATTTGAATTTTTTTTCTTTTCAAATTCCATAATGCTCTGCTATTGATTGCTCCATATCTTCCTAAGTTTAGACACCTTTTTAGTCAAAAGGTGCCAAAATGAATAAAAGCGTCGTAGAAATCGTGAAAAAAAATGTCCCACAAAAAGACGATTAATCAGTCATTAATTAAAACAGGATAGTTACGAGATGATGGATACCCTTTCAGTCGATTGTTCTACTGCTGTTACACCTAGTAACTTTTGAAGAAAATGTCTGAGTCAAGACACTATGAAAAATAAGAATAACAAACAGCAATAAATGAATCGGCGAGTGCAAAAAAATAAAGAACTTTAACCTCTTCAGTCCTGATTTTTTCAACCATTTGAATTTCAAGTTTTTAAACCTTTGTTAGGTCTGAATAATACTTAAAAAAAATTGGGATGGATGAAAAATAAATGCTACAATCTTAGATTTTATAATGCATAGTTTTTTTCGTTATAATTTGCTTTGAAACCAGATATAAATAAAAACTCAGAAGGTACACATATGTGTACCTTCAACTGGGACTGAAGAGGTTATACTTTACAGTGTAAGGAATATGGGTTATCAACAACAGTGGAAGGTTATTACAAAAATTGAGAAGCGATTGATAAATCTACACCAATAAAAGAGGAACCAAAAAAAAAAAAAAAAAGGGCACGTGAAGTCTTTGATCAGGTAAATAGTTCATCACAAAAAATTTTTCAGGAATACATACAATCACCTTCTTGATATTTTCCATTTTATTTATGTTGGTTGGAACTTGCCCTGAAGGGTAGACATAGCTTGAAGCAAAAGCGACTTTTCGGGAAGTAAACTTCACCAGCTTAGCAAGCTCCAATCAAAGAAATGTGCCGCGATAACCCCTTTTCCCTCAAAGCTATGGGGGAATTCCTTGTATCGAGTGGGGGTAAACTTAAATTTTGTTTCTTGCTACACATTTTCCCCTTGCCATTCTCTATTTAAGCTTTTTTTTTCTTTTTTGTATAAGTCTTTCCACCAATAATCAAATTTGTTTATGCCCAAGGAGAGTAGCTTGGTGACATGAAAGCTGTTACTGGTCTGAGCACACAACTCTTCATATTCATCAGGTCAGTGGAGGCGCAGCGAAGAGGAGATAGGGACAACACCCCATAGACTTTGGTTAAAACATTGCGTTGAAAATCTAAAACAGTAGTCATTTACGCGAGAAAAGATTGTTTTGATCACCCCCTCCCCAGGAAATTTCTGGCTGCGTTAGAGCTTTAGGTGTGTAAATCCGATCATATCAGATCGTTGGGTCGAATGCGCGCCCTTAGAAAGTCATGCTCGTTCTAGCGTTGGGTGTATAAACGTCAGTTTATAGACTCACGTCGTTTCTGCGCTCAACGTTCAGAAGGGAGGCCCCATAACTTTGGAACTACTAGCATGATTGACGCGATTTTTGCTGTCAACATGCATCTTGCCTTCCAGAGCTTGTTTCCATAAAAGACGAGTTTTTGAATTTTTTGAAACTATGGTAATACTGTAGATGCAACATATTTTATACTTGAAACAAGACGTTGTGAAACTGTAAAATTATTTTAAATGCTTTAAATAATTTAATCAATCTATATATTTTTAGCCTACTTTCCCGTTAAAAATAAAAGAAAGACGAAAAAAGTATTAAAAGTAGCTTAATGCATCTAAAAAATATCGCCAAGTCCAAAAAATATCGCCAAGTTAAAAAAAATATCGCCAAGTCCAAAAAATATCGCCAAGTTAAAAAAATAAAGAGTTAAAATGAATATCGAAAAATTAAAAATTTGAAAGTAGGGTATTGAGATGGGGAATTTGTGTGTCGGTCTGTCGGTCTGTCTGTCCCCCCCTAATAACTTTTGAATGAACATTCCGATTTGGACGAACTTTTTTTTGTTTGAAAGATCTCGGCGAGTACAGCTCATTCCCATATTTGATGTTTTGATTTGAACAATTTTTGGTTCAACTTTGAGCCGTTCAAACAACCGGTCCAGCGATACTAACTTTTGAATGAACAGTCCGATTTGAACAAACTTTTTTTTGTTCGAAAGATCTTTTCAAGGATACTTCATTCCCGTATCTACATTTTCGATTTGAACAATTTTTCGTTCAACATTGAACCGTTCAAACAAGCTGTCACCCCTAACAACTTTTGAGTGAACAGTCCGATTTAAACAAACTTTTTTTTGTTCGAAAGATATCGGCAAGGATACTTCATTACCGTATTTAAATTTTCAATGTGAACATTTTTTCGTTCAACATTGAACCGTTCAAGCTACCTTTCTCCGCCTAATAACTTTTGAGTGAACAGTCTGAATGGAATAAAATTTTTTTGTTCGAAAGATCTCGGAGAGACTCATTCCCATACTTCACTTTTCAATTTGAACCATTTTTCGTTCAATGATGAACCATTCAGAAAATATTTTAACATGAGCGCCTACTGGGAAATTTAAATTGAATGTTGATTCTGAACTTAAAGGCGGATATCCTTCAAACTAACTTTGTAAGAAAACGGTTTTGATAAAAAATGTATGTTAAGTACTTTTCTGAAAAATCTTCTGTGAGGACTCTGATTCCGACTCCGACTCCGCAAACATGGCGGAAATGCAGGCTCAGAAAAAAAAGACTGACTGGGCAGACGATTTTTTGTTTATTTATTCATTTTTTTGTTTAATTAATTATTATTATTTTTATTTATTTATTTATTTTTTGGCAGACGATATTTTTTTTTTATTACAAAAATTGTTCATTCACTAGAGCATTTTATTCTTTATTTATATTTAACAACTGGCAACGGATTAAAAATAAAATTCGAGACATTTTATTAACGAACGAGGTTTTTTTTCTTTCTTTGATAAAATGTGTTTTGATGTTCTTCGTACTTTTATTTTATTCATTCTTTTTTTTCTTTTGAAAACGATTGTGAAATTTTTCTACGGAAGAACTATAACAGTTACATTTTTTAAAAGGTGCGACAAAACTTTATTTACTCGTTTATTTACTTTTTACGTGTCCATTTCATCTGATGAGAGGGGTATATTTTGCTTTTAGAAATCAGCTTTAAGTGCTATAAAGGTATGTTTGACATAATTTTCAGTTTTAGATATTCAAGAGAATATTGATTAGATGCTAGAATGCCGATGTCGATGTACGAGAAAGTAGGCTCGTTTAGTTCTTGACAGAACTTCTTGTTTAAATCTTGATTTAAATCAAGCTATCTCAAAATCAACAAACTCTGCTTTTTGATATATAGGGCTCAAAAAATATTCTAATATTTGTATATAAAAATGCCCTTGTAGAATTTATTAAACTGTATAATAAACGAAAGAAAAGCATTTTTCAATCTTAAATGTCGCACCTAATGGTTTTGTGATGATTAAGTTATCATTTTCACTAATGTTTAAAATCTATGGATCTACACTAAAGTAATCAGAACAGAGCTTTTCATCCTAAAGCTCACATTTTGTTGCATTCCCAAGTAGCGTACTTCGTTTTTTAAAGGTTGTAAAATGGTTATTAACGTTGTGACAACGGATTAAAAACGTTTATAAAACGTTTAAACTTTTTTTGTGCTACCTGGGTTGGTTATACTTGTAATTCCAAAACGTGTGTATACAAAATTTTGCGAATTTTGTGCACTAAAGCGTTGGGTATTCCTCTTTAATTTTTCAAGCACTGAGGTATTTATTTAATTCTTAATCAGTAATTTATTTAAAAAAATGTTTGTTCGATCAGATCAACAAATCTTGTTTCGCCCGTTTGCATTTCCACGGATCGGAATCGATTTTGGTGAAGAAACTCAACAATGACATGAATCCTTTGCGGGAGGACCTTCCCAGACCAACAAGTCACAAATGGCGTGATGTCATGCAATCCTGGCCAAATAAGGGAGAATTTTTACAGCCGACACGTTTCTGATTGCTTGTCGTTACCTGCGATTACCGGCACGCATGGCGTGATTACAGAGTGTCGCTCTTCTACTTAAACGGGCAGACTTCGCAAAAAGCCTTGTTGTTGAAATATATCTTATTGAATTGCAGCCTCACATGTGCAGTCCATCCGGCCCGCTATCAGCACAGGCACGACTTGATTAACAGGCATAACTTATGTGCCTAAATACTGTTGTCCAAGGGTTCTTGGTTAACCTAAAGGGAGAGCTCTGTGGGAAAATACAGCTGAAGATTTTTTTTTTTATTTTTTTAGTTTTAGCAATGGACAGCGATTTTGGACAAGCAGTCTTCATTTTTTAACGTGTCACCAATTTCAATTTATTAATGTGTTTTAGTAATAAATCGTTTCGGAGAAAAAAAGGCAGTTTAGTGCGTGGAAAGGGGGAAAAGCTGATAAAAGGCTGACAAAAGAGGTTATTTATACTGTGCTTTCTGCTTTAGTGGTGCGCTTTTTTTCTTTTTTGTCTTGTTTTGAATATTTTGTGATAAAATTAACTGCTGCTACGTTTCTTCTCTTTTAAGTAGATGTTTTGGTGAATTATGTCTAATTTAGTACACACAGTTCGTGATAGTAACCCTTGATTTCTTTCAAAGTTATAATAAACGAATTTGCTTTTAAATTAAAGAGGACATCTTGCAAAATTTCGAAAAAAAAAAAAAAAGTATAACTTGGCAAGCTACAATTTTAACATTCAAGTTTTGATGAATGATATGATATTCTGTTCATATGATATTCTGTAAAATGTTCACACGCATATGAATTTTTATCTCTGTAATACCGAGTTTCCCAAAGTGTGGTCCGCGGACTCCCGAAGTTCGCGAACTCATGCCAGAGGGTCTGCGGTGCTATCCTGCTAAGTCGTAAAAGATAATTGAATTTAAATTAGGAGTAACAATATTTTAATTCAAAACAAAAGCACATTTATAAAGAATAAAAAAGTTCCTGTTTACGAATAGGGGTGCCCATTCACACTCCAAGAGCAATGGTGCACTCCATCAAATGCTGTAAAGTACCTCCAGAATGAGTATCCATCAAAATAGTTAAATAAATCTCCAAACGTCCATACGAATTTCATTGGCGCAGCCAACGTCATTGACCCTTGTCCTTGTGGACACCCCTGCTTCATAAATCTATGTAAGATAAACAATAAGATAGTTTTCAGTGTATTTTGGCTTATTATACCTACATAAACAATGGGTATTTAAGTTATAAAATTAGATACGCATTATTTACCAAAACTAAACACTTAACTATGTATGTTTACACTTACGTTTTCTTTCTCTTTCTCTCACTCTTCCCTTTTTTAAAGCGAGTTACAGCTGCAGTCACTATTCTGAAGTTTTTGTGTTTTTTTAAACTGGTACATATTATAACAGTGCATATTATTAAGTTTATCAAAGCAAATGATTCACGCTTTTGAATTACTCCAGTTTCCATTATTTCAGACAAGGCTCATTAAACATACATAATAGATTCAATTCAGCTGCAGGGTAAACAGTGATTAAACCTTTATTCAGAAAGTTGAACCTTGTTAAAAATTGCCTTGAATTTTGTGGGAGTCATCGCTTAGAAAGCCTAAACAACAAAATATAAATTCAGAACAAACTGTGGCAGAAAACAAGATGACTTTTTCTATGCCAAGGTTAAGTACACATCTCTTTTTCTTTGAGCAAACACAAATACATACTTTCTTTTTGCCCCGTATCGAGAAACGCGGAACTGCGACTAAAGATTTTTTTTTTCTTTTGCCTGGTAACATACGGGAGCGTCCTTGGGGTTATTGTCAGGGTTATGAGTACCTAGAAATGTATTCACCGAAGACGTCAAGACGACCTCGAGTTGCATTTGGTTGAAGGCACCCAAGGGTTTGTCAAAGGGTGACACATATTTACTCTTCATTACCTCATATTGCTCTCGTAAAAGCAAATGACGATGCGTCTAGTTGATTGTCATATCAAGATATCAAGGTTGAGATGGGATGATTCAGGAAACAGGAACTGCCTTTTCTGTTAATGAGAAATTTTTAGCCCATTACTACAACTGGAGATGGTTTTCTGGGAAGAGTTTCTGGTCATAACCGTTCTTGTGTCGATGAACTACAGTATTAGGATTGGCAGTACTTGTTTCACCATAAGTTTTGGGAGTGGTTTTGATTCGCAAACCTTTACATTATTGTGTTTGCCATTGCTTTAAGAAAAACAGTTGTAAAATTGGTTAAAACTCGGTGTAGGGGAAAGTTGGGTAATGACACCGATTTGAGGGAAAACATGAATAGCTAGTCAAATTTACTCAAAGGAAAAATATTTCATTTTCATGAAGTATAAATCTAAACCTTAAGTAACAGTTTACAATCATTTTAATTTTCATAAAATTTTTAGGAAGTTTTGTTATTGTCTACTACATAATTACACCATGCATGGAGCGTTGTAGTTATTCATGCAGCGGTTTTTAATAGAATATATGAAACAAAAAAATTACTTGTGGTACATAAGTGAGGATGGCGTGTAATATCAGTCACTTTCACAACGTCCGTCAGTGGAAAACAGCGGAAGAGCGGCCGTTGTTTTTTCTAAACAAATTTTTAAATGTTAGGTTATGACTGTGGCAAAGTACAACTCAGGTCAATTTCAATGCACAGCTAGGTATTTTGATCTAATGTGTGCTAACGCCTGAAAATTCTGATCCACAGAGTTGTGTAGATGGAAACTACTCTAAAAAACTAAGAAAAGGCAATAATGTCGAAAACATATAGAACACGCGACGAAGAAACGTAAATTATATTTAATTTTACTGTTTTGATATTTTTTATATATCCCCGCTTACCCTTGTACTCCTCTACATCTCCAAGGTTAAAAACCGCTGAACTAAAAGATACGAAAGTTTTGAAAAAGGACTTAAGGATTCATTTGCGTGGAGGAAAAGATAATCGCTAAAAAGGAAAAACATAGCTCTTTGAGGTGAGCAAAACATGTTGAGTTGAACAAAAAAAATGTAGTTTTTATGCAATCAAAAGTATTTATCAGACCAAACGTAGACATAACAAAGTTTCAGAACTGCAAAAAAGTCTGCTAACTGTTGACCAAGTTTCGTAGAATTCGACAAAATTACAGAGCATGGCGCATTTAAATTAAAAGCAGTCCCGTATTTTTCTGTTTTCAAAAGACATAAAACCGATAGACGGTGAAAATGATATCTGCGGGGTGCTTCGGTTTGTCATATAGTCAAAACATTTGCAGATAAAATGCGAAATGAAAGTATGCAGTTTTAATTTAAAAGAAGATTACAGCTAGTCACGCTTAAGGAGTTTATAACGAGGAGCTCATTCGAAAGAGCTTTCTAAAAAATTTAAGTGGTAAAAAAAAAAAAAAAAAAAAAAAAAAAAAAAATTAAATTTGTTTTCTTCAGATATTTTGAAGATATTTAGATTGCTTTTTCTAGGAGAAAGGGCAATAGCTTATTAAACTGAAAAAGCGTCAGGGGTGGCCAACCCGCGGCACGCGTGCCACAATGTGGCACGGCAGAGTATGCAGTTACAGTTGCACGCGAAGACTTTTTGAAAAAATTCCAAAATTGAGGGGAAATGTCGTTCTCAAAAATATTGATAAAAACTCTAACCCTTGAACTGATAAATATAATGATATTATGACGATTAAGTGTCAGGAGGATGGCTTACAAATTGTTTTAACTGCAATATTGCAAAGTACTTAGCGTTAGCTTCGGACATGTGACGCTACAGACAATTCTTTGTAAAGCATATTTGTGTTTGACACGAATGAAGCTTTTGATGCTGCAGAATGGATTCCTGATCTGCAATAGTTTCAGCTACGGGTCATGAAATTTTTTAACAAGTTAACTCTACAAGTAAAATTAAGAAACCAGATTGGACAACGCTCAGTATGGTTGCAGAAATGAAGATTCTTAACTTGTTTTTATTACATTACTTAAAAATAATTTTGGAAAAAAACTTCAAAATTGTCATCGAATTATTTATCACAAACTCCTTACCAAAGAATAAAACTTTTTCTCTGCTGGTGATCTAACAAACTACGAATTACAGTTCTGAATGTTTTGTGAACTTTTCCTAGGAGAAAGAGAGATGGCAAGTTACTCCTTCATTGAAATGTGCAATAGCTGTCCAAAGGAAAAATAGTCATAAGATTTTAGAATATTAGGGAGTGTGTTTTTTAAAATGTCTGGAAGGAATGCAATGAGGACTTGCTACTTAGGAATGAAGAATAGCAAATGAATTAAGCTTTGTCATCTCTTATTATCCGGCGTTTAAGTAATTTAAATTTAAGATAGTATGTACAAAGAAAGTTTCCTAAACCAGTATAGACCATCTACATTCTTTTATGATGAAACTTCAGTTTCTTTCTCTCTACTTTGGAGAAAAAGAATAAAACATTAAATTTAATACTGAAAGTATCAACCCAAATTTAATAATTTTCCAATGATATATGGAGAAAATTTTACACCTATTTTAAGTATACATTCATTGTTAGGTTTGATGATTTTCAGATTCATAAAAAATGCTGATCTTTTCAAATTCTTTGTCTATTTTTTTGCAAGACACTACTTCTTACCCTTCTGAAATCCAAATCAGAATCACTGACCTTTTGCATTGGTAATCAAATATAAGAGCTTACTTCAACAGAAAGTCATCCACGTTATATAGAAATTTGTACCAACAAATTTTTTTTTCACATTTACACACTTTAGCCGTCTGATGCTGATGTAGATTTGGTTCAAAATACGCTTCTAAACAAATATTTTTTGTTATGAATGCAGAAAAATCTAAATACCGGTGAATATTAATTGATAGCAATTAAAACACTTAAATTTCTTACGATTCTCAAGAACTAATCCTAAAACTAAAGACTTGGTAAAAAGATACAGACTCATGAACCACATTAAGTACAGACCGCTTAATTTTTCGAATAGAATGTTTGATGTTATTTGTTTTTTTTAAGCATAAGCTAACTGACAGAACTTATAAAAGTGTTTATTAACGATAACTCTTAAGTTCGGACTTGTTTTATCTCTATTATCATTTAGATTTTAATTGCTCAGATTTACGAGAATAAATGTTTCATTTGAGTAAGAATTATAGTCAGCCGACCTAAAATCTATTTTTAACTTTTTAAAAATTTTCAGTTTGTTTTAAAAATACAATGTGGCACGCTGAGCCTTTTCTCTCCAGATAGTGGCACTCTTCCTAAAAAAGTTGGCCACCCCTGTATGGCTTATATCATTCATTCGTAGTCCAATCAGTCCTTTAAGTTCCTACCACCCTACCCCCACACGCACACACAAACATGTTATAATAACACACATAAATACTATATGTGTGTATCTACATGTATGCTGTGTTGCTGTGCAGACATAAATATATGTTAATATATTAGGGCTATGACAAGAAATTTTTTTTAGCCTGTGGTAGAAATCCGTGAACTTTCAAATCTGAAAATTTCAATTTTTTCGGTCCATTTATAAAAAATGTTTCATAATAATAACAATAAAAATTTTCAAACTTCAGTGTATTCAACGTAGTCAAAATGTATTAGTTGAAATTCAAGCATCTATGGTCTGCTTGCAATATTGGTACGGTTCCCCTTCTTTTAAATTTGTCATCAGGGTATCGTAAGAGCTCATGTACCTCCATCTGATGTGAAACTGGACAGTAAAATTATCAAGTGGTAATGGCAATCCTTCGACAGTGGTGCCACTCTAAAAAGAATTGATACCAGCCTCTGAGGAGTGCAATTGATCTGCATCAGTAAGGAGCTATTGCAGGTGCAGCCTCATTAAAAACCATACCGCTGCATTAAAGTATGAATTATGAAATAACATGTCCAATTCTTTGGTTCCTGCACTAGTCCAGAATATTCTTGCAACAAAATAAGTAAAAAGTACCTTTTGACAAGCAATCTTTATTTCATTAGTTTTATTTATTTATTCAAGTTTTTTTTTAAATTTGAGTAATGATGATTAAAAATTATAGCAGTTTCATTGAAAGAGACGGCAATACTCAGAAAATTAGCTTGGAGAACTATCTCGCTGTCGGCATTTATGATTACTACCTAAATTTATCTGGAAAAGTAATGCCCCTTTGTAAAAACCGTCGAAACTTTGTTTTGAGATGTAAGTAAAATACGACAGCGTAAAATTTATAACTGATGAAGAGTTACACAAAGTGCTGTGGATGGAGTGGGATGGAAAATGAGCTACTCCGACTCCAGGAAGTTTAGAACTTTCGACTCCGATTCCTTTACCTCAAAATGAGTACTACTTCGACTCCACGACTCTGGCTCCATAGCTCCGCCAGAGTAGCGGACTCGAAGGGAAAATGACCTACATCAATTTTTTTAATGTAGAAGCCTTCTATTCCTGACTCCGACTCCTTTAAACTAAAACCAATAAGACTACGCCTTATCTGTCAAAGGGATCTTAATACTATTTGGAGTTTTAGATCATGAAAATACTTCACCCATGACTTCTGGGGAACTTCATGATTGCTTCAAACAGCAACAGTAACAACAACAACAACTAAATCTTTGATTGCCCTTGTATTACTGATTTTTCTTGTCAAAAGGCCACCCTCCTCTTTCCCCAAAGGATATCGCAATGGCAACAAGCAATGAACATTAACTGCGTATTTATTTGCACAATAGCTCAGCGCATCTGCAGGAGATCGTTTGGCCACGCGTCATGAAATTGATTGTTCCACACCCCCTCCAAAATCGTCCACCCTAATAACCGATATCAATTGACCAATCCCTTTTACTACCGATGCCCAGTGCCCGCTACACCCCGTTGATGCTGGGAATATAGTGTTCTCGGAAATGGGTTATGGCCCCCAATTTTCGTATGCGTCGTTACGCCATGCTCTATTCATCTGTCGGAGCCATTTACGGCACACCATTCGGTAGTTTTATCATGGGGCAGTTATGTGAAGAAGTTGCAATTCGTCACACTTGATCTACAGCAGAGGGCTCCATTGTCGTCTTCCAGCATTTCTGGCCATCAGGAGTGGTATTTCAACAGGGGGCTTTATTTGCTTGCCATCCTCCAGTAATTATGCAGTCATTAATGTAATCATCTGTGGAGTCATAGTTGGTGCCCTCTATGGAGATAAGCAGTTCTGGTCTGAAAAGGAAATGTTATAATTGGTTTGACTTAAGGGAGAAAAGGTTCACCTCTGATTGGGGCTTATGAGGTGATCCGGTTATGCCGTGCTGATTAATTACTAAATCAGTGGAAAGTGGAAATATGAGTTAAGTTGTTGAAAACGGAGTTAGCACTTAGATTTTGATTATACCGCAGAAAAGTTTAGGAAGGACTATCTTTAAAATGTTAGTATCTTCAAATAAATTTTATTATATTATAATCACAGAGAGAGAGAGAAAAAAAAAACATAAACCAGTCGTTTTATAGTTAATGATCATTGCGAAGAATGGAGAGTCATTACCTAGAGAGGTTGGGCTTATTCATTTACATATGAGATAACACATGAAAGATTTACAGCACAAAGAAAAAGAAATAACAACCAGGGCTTCGGTGGGAATCGAACCTATGACCTCGAAGAGAAGCTTCCACTTCAGAGCCACAGAGGCCGCAACAAAAACCAGTATGATGACATTGAGACAAGTGATATTAAATAAATAAAAAAAAAACTACAGTGAACACTCACTTATACGCCGACCAAAGGGACCAACATAAAAAGGCGCATAAGTGAGAGAGACGTATAAGTGAACAAGCCTATTTAAAGGCCAAAAACGCAACATAGTTTCTATAGAGAGAATGAATTAGAGTGTTTCTATAGAAAAGGGACATATTACTACGGTTTGGCAATTACTGTAACGTAACTATACTAATAAAGAGAAAACAAAAATTATAGCATGCATAATAACATTTTTTTTTAAACTATGAATAATAGATAATTGTCCCTTTCCTAACTCTTGTTCATGCGGAAAAAAATGTCTTCTGTGAGAAATAATAAGGCGAAAGATTGAAGGGGAAAAAAAAAGCTTATTTTTTAAAGAAAATAAATTGGATTTTTTGCATTTTAGGGAAAATTCGGCGTATAAGTGAAATATTTATCTTGAGAGCGACTCATAAACGATTGATACTATCATTACTTTACTATGGAATGTGCTGGGACCATTAAAAATTGTCGTATAAGTGAAAAAGGCGCATAAATAAAGCGGCGTATAAGTGAGAGTTCACTGTAAATAAATGAACAATTAAGTGTAAGATGAAAGTAAGCTTTTTAAAGTGGAAGGGTCGATCTGTTCGCTCCCTTCCCTCCAATTTCAAAAGTAATTATGCTATTTTGTCAAATTATTTCTATTCAAAAGACTTACACAACAGCACATCAGTGTTATAGTAATTTCAATTGGATGAAATAAATTTTTATTCAATCAAAAATTACCTCTCAAGCTCAACTCGATTTTTTAAAATTAATTTTCAATCATTCGCAGTTGGTCTTACAACTTTATGACGAAAAAATTTTCGATATAATTTTGTAGGTATAAAATGATCTTTTTATGTTTGTAAAGTTTTGAGATATTTGAGTTAAAAAAAATTCCCTAACGGTTTATTGCAAAAGTGAGGTCTTTTTAATATTACTAAAACTCTAAAGCAATTTTATTGAGCAAAATATTTGTAAAAAAAATGTCGGAATTAATAATCTTTTTTTCATTTTTTTTTTTGTTTCATTTCATTAAGTAAAAAAAGTTTTAACGAGAGGAAAATGAATCCGCAGACTTAACACTGATAAACAAAACTTCAAATGCAAGTCACTCACGATGTGTTCAAAATATTTTAACCTCTAAAACCACAATACAACGTTCTACTTTTAGCACGCAAATTTTTTGTTATTTACTACTTTTAACCAACTATTTCAATTTTCCATCTTTATTTTCTTATTTTTTATGTATATTACTATAATACTGTGCTTGGAAACATTACACATTTCTTGTGCATTACAAAAACTTTGATAGCTACAGCTGAATATATATACTGTTTTTCAAATGGAGGGAATGAATTTGTTACAGTTCAAAAAATTAATGGATTTATCTTTGTTACGCAAATTTTGTAAGATGCAGCATGCTATGCTGCGTACGGAAACCTACAATGTTCCACTTGATTACATTCTTGCAAAAAAAAAAAAAAAAAAAATCTCTTGACTTAATACAGGGGTGATTGTGAGTTCATAAAAAAAATACCTGAAAGTTTTAAAGAGAAAATGTTTGTGTGTTTGGGGGGGGGGGGTAAACCAAGGCCCCTATTACTTAAGCGCACCAAATTTTATAATTATACACATGTAGTAATTAATTTCCTTTCATAAACAAACACATTTAAATTAGAACTTTAATTTTTAACTGTTCGACATTTTGATTTTCATAAAACACACAGAATTTCACTCAAGAATTTTAAAATTATTGTTTTTTAATACAAATAAAAATATATTTCATTTATTTATCTCCGAACTAAAGGTAATAAGCATCAAAAATGAGAAAAATTCGATTTTCATATTGGATGCAAATCGATTGCATTTTTTTAAATGAAGGCATCAAAATAAAAAAAAAAGGGGCAAATAAAATAATTTATTAAAGTAAAAAAATAGAATGGCATCTGAACGTTTCTATTTGATGAATATTATTAATTATTATCGGAAAAGTCATCGAAACTTCAAAAAAGAGAAAAAATTCCGAAGGTGGGAAGATGGAAGCAAAATTAAAAATATTTTATTTCCGGTATTTTCGAACATGAAAATACCAGAATCGATCGTGAAAATACCGGAAATCCGGTAAAATACCGGAAAACAATCACCCCTGTTAATAGGATATTTGGAAGAAATTAGTTGTCTTGGGTGCAAAACATAGGATAGCAGGAGCCTATTTTGATTTAATTTCTGATGGCATAATTTCACAAGAAACCTAATGAATTTTTTTTAATTACGTACCTAATAGATTTTAGCTTACTATTTCTTTCTTTTTTTTGTGTATGTGTATTGTTACATGTTTATATTTTCTATCAGAAGTACTACGTTTATGCCATAGCTCACCTCCTATGATTTTCTTCTTTTTTAAGACTTGTTTTGGGAACTAGTCACGGACATACTGAAAGCCTCAAAAGAACATTTTCGCAACTTAAGTCAACTTTTTAGAAGTTAATTCTTTTATGAAGGAAATAATGCAGTAAATTCATTTACACCAGGAGTATTGTTTCCTTAAAAACACATGTTGAGCAGGTGGATTTCCCTGTCTGCCACGGGTCATTAGCAGCATGGAGACGAATCGCCAGTCCGCCAGTATTGGAAAGCAACTGGCGACAGTTCGATTAGCAATAATTGTTTCTGAAAGTACCTTATCAGTCACGGGGACCACTTGACTTTTCTGTTCGGCATTAAGAACATCTGGGGTCATTATATGGCGGTCACCGGGGGGTAAAACACCATTAAAAGAACACTATCACGGACTTTCGCTTCTGAGATTTCTCGATAAACAGACAAAGGGATAGCCATATGTGTTTAACTACGTTTGACGTCTACTAGGCGCTGGTGGATGATGATGTTGGGGGTGTGTTGTAAAAAGCGGGGTCTTGAAAGGTGATTAAGTGTTGGAGAGAGAGGGGAGGGATGTTTACAGCACGGTGGGTCTAAAGATGTGCAGCTTTCTTGTTTATGAGATTGGTAACTGTACGATTATTGTAGAACCAAAAATACACCTTTGAACAACACAAATGCGCAGGAATACTGCAGACACGTGTTTCGGTTTATGGATCCTCGATAAGCTCAAATGCTTTGTATTGAAAAAGACATTCCTTGTAACCAGGGCTGCGGAGTCGGAGGAAAAATGGTCGACTCCGACTCCGGGATTTTAAAACTTCCGACTCCGACTCCTGCATTTATTTTTTTAACCCAAATGTGAAGAGTGAAAAATCCTAAGCAAAGGTTGAAAAAGTCCATTTTTAAAAGTTTCATTTTTATTCATGGTCGTAGCCAGGACTCACTTGGGGGGGGGAGGGGGGTAGCAAGCTAGGGTATCCCAGTTGGAGGTCATGGGAGGTCATTGTGACCTCTCAAAAAGTTCAATTTTCTCAAGAATTCTCGCAGGTAATTTCACCACATTTACCTCAATTCTCTGAGGTCACTATGACCTCCCAAAAAGTCAATTTTCTCCAGAGCAAAAGACAAGTGCCGCTCTTGTCATTTGACTCCGTACAAAACTAATCCTTTTCTTGTTAAATGACCAGACTTTATTTAAACACATTGCATTTTTGCTGCAAATATTTTTTATTCACTTGCATTAGCTCTAACATAGCAATTCGTTTCACAAAGCAGACCCGCCATTTTGAAGCCCTTTTTAATGATCCTAGATGCTTAGGATTTGGTTATTGGACGCTGAAAATTTGTATCTGCTAGTTTTAAAGATATGGTTTTACCTCCATAAAATTTCATCTAAATCGAAGGTGGTTGGAGTCGGAGTCGACATGTTTTTCAGCGACTCCGACTCCTTTAGTCCAAAATCAGTCCGTCTCCGACTATTCGACTCCGAATCCGACTCCGCAGCCCTGCTTGTAACACCCAAACGCGTGTCTGGAGCAAGGCTTCACTAGATAGCGTTTTATATTCACTAGATAGCGTTTTTATTCCTGCAGGGACTCTGACGGTCGGCACGGTGTCGGACAGGTAACCAGAGGGTCCCGGGTTCGGTACTATAGCCTGTCAAAGATCCAACGTGTTCACTAATGATGGCTATGGCAGGTCAAATATGGGTAGTGGTCACAAAGTCCTCTGATGGTACTGGACCAAGGGTTTGCTAAGCTCCTAGTCTGAATAAAAAAAAGAAACACACACACAGAGTGCTCGTCAGGACCCCATCCAACCGGTTAAACCACGTGTTGAGGTCCTGAACTAAAATAAAATGCGGTATTCCTGCGCATTTGTGCTATTCAACATTGTATTTTTGCTTTTAATTTTATGCACAAAGGTATTTTTTATTTCATTAAAAGGATTATTGGATAATGTAGTCTTGAATCAACCATGTTATTGTATGAGGAAATTGTGCCCAACTTAACTTTTCATATGGGACCTGTGAAGCTGATCCATATGGCTCTCAGTTTTCGATTCGTAACTTAAAACATATGTTTACAAACTTTTAAAACAACCGATCATTAGGCCCGTCATTTCCAGTTATTCCAGGAGAGGGGGGGGGGGGAATGTCAAA
This sequence comes from Uloborus plumipes, assembly GCA_038373865.1. Taxonomy (NCBI): domain Eukaryota; kingdom Metazoa; phylum Arthropoda; class Arachnida; order Araneae; family Uloboridae; genus Uloborus; species Uloborus plumipes. The sequence continues at coordinate 40,637 of JAXGGA010005088.1, forward strand.
GGGTGCAAACACAATGCAATTTCATCGGAAAACAACAAGAATCAAGCCCACTTATATGTAAATACATTGATTTCTCAAAGTCAAGGGGGCTATTGACCCCCCCCGCTTACCCCCTTAAATGACGGACCTGCTCAGTAATAAAGATAATCGTAGCAAATTTGAAACTAAGTAGGTCCTAATGCATTCGTGTTTCGAAACATGTAGGTGTTAAAGTGCTCCATTGCTATTTTAAACATGATTTCATATTTTTACATCTTCATTGATTACTCATTATATATTTTTAAAAGTTTGATCTGTACGAAATGATGAATCATTTTTTCCTTCGTATTTTAATAGTTTTTTTAAGGCAATAATAATAATAATTCGATTCAAATGAAAATTTAAAAAGCTATTAAAGCGAAGAAAAATTCAATTTAACGGGGAATCAGCAATTCATTAACTTTTCCATTATTCCTTCACTTTTCCGAAGTGTTAAATTACGTTTTTAATGTCTTACAAATGAGCTGTTTCATTCTCACTATGACTTCTCATTTACGTCAACTCTACCCAGATGAGAAATTACTATCCCTAATTTCTTCTAAAAAAACTTATTTAGCCCTAACCTTTTAACATCCCCACCCCTGGCACCAATTAACAAATTAAGTTTTTCATCCGAAGCTTTCTCTTCTTCTAGTTGGGTAATTTTTTCGGATAGCAAGAAATTTAAAAGTAAGAAAAAAAACGAGAGAAAAAAGGGCGATGTCCCTCCGAAAAGCGAGTATGTATTTTTTTTTTCCTGAAAGCATCCGTCGAAGATTTTTCTTAATTTCTTCGTAAATGCAAGTGAACATCTTTGTCTTCGGGGACTGTCTGACTACTGGGTTTTTTCTGCCTAATAAAGCGGAGGGCCTGATTAATGTAATGAAAGCGGGGGGAAAGCGAAGCAATTTTTCGTGATTAAGACAAAGGAGACACAGCAATTAAGATGCAGTCGCTAATTGTGGGATGCACTCTTTGTGGATTTGTTTGCGCGCCACCGAGTTTTTGGATAAAGGGGGGACGTACCGCAGTTCGTCTATAATACGGTCAGCCCGTTGAAATTCAGTAAAACCGTCAAGCATCCAAGCACTGCAAGTTCCTTCGGTGGATCATCTCCATATTTAAAGAAACTATGAGATTGCAACATTTTCCGAGAAACGGAGTACAGTGCCCGACGCATATTAAAATCACATTCGTTCTGAGGACATTTGATTATATAAAGCGGCTGATTTTATAAACCGGGACACATAAACTCAAAAAAAAAAAAAAAAAATAAATGTTTCAATTTAATGAAAAATAAATGAATTACTGTTTGTATATATAGTATTAAAAGTTTCAGAATAGTGCTCTAAATGTGATTTACATTTTTATTTGCACAATAATCTTAAAATATTGGCACTGTTTGATTGACAGAAACTGAAAGTGAAAGTTCCACATCCGTTTGAGAGTTTTTAAACGTTCTTGTAATTTTCAACATTATCTCCTCTTTGCTCCCAAGTGCATTATTTGGCATCCAGTGATTTTCTGGCCCATACTGAAGAGGGCAAAAGAAGAGGGCCCTGTGATTTCTTCATCTTCGGAGGCATTCTTCATTTTCAACACAATGATAATTGTCGTTTTCAAACTTTAGCATACGCTTTTCAAAATTTGATTTTATTAAACGGCGTTGGTGATTTTAATAAAGGATATTTTAAACATGCTTCTATATTCTAAGCATTTGGTTCTGCAGATTTGATTTTTAAAAGTGGCTTATTTTATAATCCAGTGATTTTTATTAATGGCGATTACTGCATTGGCAATTATTGCTGAAATGTAGTTCAGTGCTACAAAAATGACATGTCCGAGGATCTAGCTATACATCTATCAGCTTATGTTTATCTACTTAGCTACTTACACACCTGTCTATAGGTCTGTTATCCATTCGTCTATCCTCCAATGTTTGTCTCTCTCAAAATTTCACACTTTCGGTTTTGTCAGTGATATATAATAGCAAGTATTCTCTGGCGGAAGAGGAATGAGTAGATGGTGTTTTGGCAAATATAAGTATGGCTATGCATTTTTTCAAACCTCGAATTTACTACTTATTTTATAAAGGTAAGCTCGTAGCTTCGTATTTTTATCAATTATTTGCTTAGTTAAATTTTGAACATTTTATTTAATGGGTTATTGCTAACTCATAAGGTTTGGATTTTGATGACATTTGATTTTTTGCTGTTCTTTCTGATTTTCTTCAAAAAAAATTTACTGTATGTTTTGAGACTTTGGGATTATTTTGAAATAATTTTTTGAAAATATTTTGGGCATTTTTTTGATGAAGTGGAAAGTTTTCGCAACGGTTTTTCAATTTATGTTGTAAACATTAAAAATAATCCCCAGCTAATGATATCTAACATAGCGTAGTCACAAATATTAAGACGGCTCTTGAGAAGAACTATAGTTTCCAATCCCTAAAAAAAATTTTTAGTTGAAGAAAACGGTTAGGGTTAGTATTATTTTCATTTATGTGTGAAAATATTTTTTCGCGCTTTAGAACAAACGAATGTAAAATGTGTAAGCCTTTTCTGTTTCATCCCTCCTCCCTGAAGACAACATTTTAGAATGTCTTTATGGATTCAACTATACTAGATGTTTTTTCTTCACACTAAAAAAATTTTAGCATGTGAAAACATATTCCCTAATGAAGCTTTTCACTCTACATCGCTTCGTGACTGGGCACTTCAAGCCAACAAAATCATTCAAATCCTTTAATAAAGTAAATGGCCGCACTCTCAGGTATCCTCGCTTATCTTCCGCCTGCGCTCCAAATCTGGTCAAAATTCTGCCATAATAGTCATTTTCCCGCGTTTTGTCTCTTAGAAATGAATTACGTCACCTCCAGTGACTCGCAAAATAATGTTTCCTAAGACAAATCAACACTGATTTCGCGCCGAAATCCATTTACCGACGGCCCCTTGAACTTCGGACATCCACTTCACCCTTTGTAGCCGAGCATCCCACCTCCCAGCGCCCATGAATATTCATGAGCAACTGGAAGAAGCAAAGCCCCGATGTCAAATGCTCTGCTAATGGGCACATGCAAATTTCCAGTCGCGCCGCCATTTTGAACGCGAAACAAAGGGATATTGGAAGTCAAGGGAGCGCAAATTTGTGATTAAGCCTGCTTTCCCACCCTGTTGCTGCTGCCACCCCCCTAAATGGAAATTGTTGAATGCCGAGCACAAAAGTAAAGTATCGCCCAACGTGATTAAAGACGGTACTTTGCCGGAAAGATTGTTTAACGCAACTAAGTTAAGAATTGTCAGGGACATTAAGTTATTTTAGCACTTTAAGAGATTAGTAAGAAGGGGAGGGGGTGCTGCATGCTGTCCTCCACCCTTGACCGCCGCTTCTCGTGGAGCCACTAATCAATCTTTACGGTCACAGACGCATTTGTGGAGTTGGGCAGTTTTGCAAACGAATTTGTCTTAAGAGTACCTGTTAAGTAAGCTATCTCATTGGAGAAGACGGGCTTCGGTAATTAAATAGGCGTCTTGAGGATCGTTTGATAGGTCAGTAAAAGTTATTTCTCTTTAGAGAAATGCTTTTGTTTGCCAAACTTTCGGTCGGGTTTCAAGCAACAAAATGAGAAAGGCTTTGCATAAATAATATTGATGATCAGCGCTTAAAAGTAAGCTATAAAACCGCTTCACTTCTGGCTGCTTATTAGATTGCTTCATTCACCCTGTAACGGGAGAAATGAATCGAATAGAATTTCATGTTTTCTTTTCATGGGAACTTTATTGCTTCCAACAGAATATTTGAAAATGGCAGTGTATTTGTGGGTATATATATATATATATATATATATATATATATATATATATATATATATATATATATATATATATATATATATATATATATATATATATACAGGGTGTCCCAGTTAAGTGTTTCAGAGCTTCTAGGAGGGGTAGGGCGCTTCATGACTACTCGAAATCAATTAGCAATGGGGGTCGGAAATGCTTTCCTGAAACGGTGATTTACGCAGATGCACCATAAAGAAAAGTGACCGAAAGTGAAAAATCTTTCAAATAACACATTTATAAAATCAAAAGGTGCAGCTGTTAAAGTGTGTGTTCAAAGTTTTTTTCGCCGACTATAATGCACACCTCACATCTTCGGCACAATTAGCTCCGAGCAATCTGGAGTACTCCTGGCATAGTCAAATTTCACCACGTCGGGAAAGCATTTCTGACCCCTCATTGCTATGTGATTTCGTTTCGTTATTATGCACCATACCTTTCCAGAAGTTCTGAAATCTACATGAACGACGTATATATGTCGCGAAACCTACTTTCAAACTGCCGCGCGGTGAGAACAAACATTCAACACTGATTAACAATCCGACATATTTACTAAACCAAACACAAGAAAATGAACGAACATAAAGAAGTAAGAATGTAAGAAATCAAAACAACAGAATGAACAGAAAAGAACGCTTCTCACTCATATTCATATATATATATATATACTTAACTCGAAGGCCAACACTGTTGCCAATTTAAAGAACTTAAAAAGTTTTTTCATAGTATAAGCTTGCAGGAAAAAATGTAAGAAAAGGGTTGAAATACTTTGTATGCTTTAGCTTTTATTGCTTATTTTATCTACATTATTTTTCTATTGTCGTATTATTTACTAGAAAATACATTTTTGTTGTGACATATATCACATTAGAGATCCGAACTCCTTCGCTGAGTCAGTAGAGTTAACGACAGAATTTAGTAGATCCCAAGTAAGTGGGCTAAGTAAGGTATATAGACATTGACCTCGCCCACAGTGACGCACCTAAGGATTATATCGAGTGTCTCTTGCCAAGGGCAGTAATATGCCTAGATGATTTCGAGAAAATATTATGATTTTTAATAGAAATACATTCAATGATTTTTTTGGAAGAAAAATTAGTAAGAATATAGCTATGAGAGAAAGAGAAACAAATGCTAAATAAATAAATAAATAAATAAATAAATAAATAAATAAATAAATAAATAAATAAATAAAATTCACGGCTTATTTCATCGATTAAGTTAATATTTTTACACAGCAGTGGCGTATCTGAGAGGGGCGATGGGTGGCTTTCCCGATCCAAAAAATCCCTATTTATCGGAAAAGCGACAAGATTTTAACCTTTGAAGGGCAATGAAAATTTTGAAACATTTTTTCAAATAACATAATAAATATGGAAAATGTGTTGCTTATTACAGTTTAAAACGGAGATAACTCTTTCCACAAACGACCAAAGATCATGTGAAACTGCGTTTTTGAGTCAACAACTTCAAAAATTTTCTGGGGGTTTAAAAATACTTTATATGTGTACATACGTTTCATTTCATCGGTTTTGTTTGAAAAAAAAATCCTGTTTTGAAGTATCCTCATTAAAATTTGGAGATGTCAGTAGATCAATAAATCTTTGAGACTGCTAGAGAAGAGCTGGGTTATGTGGATTGGAAAAACAAGTTCGAAATTTGATAGTGGAAAACGAAATGTTACGAAAGTACAAAATTCTGTCGGCATCTCGGCAACTATTAGTATTGAAAAGCACCTTCTATGAAAAATCTCAGCGAAAACTGCTTCTCAGCTAGTGCTGTTCTAATGCAGAGAGAAAAAAACTCTTCCAACTCTTCAAAATTGTCCATCTTGAATCACTTAAAAAACTGAAAAATCTCAACAGAAACAAGTAAATTCTGTAAAAGTTTCTTCTCGGCGAGCGCTGTTCTTATGCAGGGAAAACAACCTCTCACTCCTTTTCACTTGTCTATCTTGAATTGTTTGGAAAAAGTATTGTATCGTGACGCGCTACATGTAAGAAACTACTGTCATGTAGGAAAGCTTTGAGTCAGTTCGTATAATTTTTGCCCCGACTCCATTTTTTATTTTTAAGTCAAATGTGTGTGTGTGTGTGCGCGCGCGCCAGTATGTTTTTGTGTTCTCTCGTACGGTAAAACCTATGGCGCTACGCTAAAAGGTCGGGTAAGGGGGAGAAAAGTGTGCTTGGGTTGTGAATGTTGGCACTCGGAAGTATTGTACGTAGGAGAAGACTATAGTTATTTTAGTGCGTTGTGTGTTGACAAGTCCTTCTATTATTCCTTTTGATATAAGTGCTAGAAATAAGATTTTAGAAGTGTTAAAAGCAAATAATATTGTAACACAAGTTAAGTAAGTCGAAGACTGATGAAACTTCATCTTCGAAGCCAGCAGACCCAAAGCTTTGCTTTTTCACTAATAAAATGTAGTATAGAGATTAGTGATAGCTTTTATGTCTGAGGTTCAATTTAGGCAGTATAGGCGGTATTGCCTATTGGTTAGTAAGATATACACCGGTCATTGTTTACTTCTCATCTACTCTATTACATAGCTACTATTACATTGTGCAAAAAAATTTAAAGCATGCATCTGTTTCAAAAAGTTTTGGAGAGAACTGTTAGGAACCTTTTTCTTTTCCATCGAATTCTGCACGGAATGAGTGTTTGCTTTCCGACCCCATCTTCCATCCATCAAAGGGCGACTCATCCTAATTAAAAGCGACCAAAAAATTAGATTACGTAATTTAAATTGGTCCGGGGAGGGAGGCTGTGACGTCTGTCAGGGAAGGCAAGGGTTCACCTATAAAGATCTCTTATCGTTGCTTGATCAGCCCCCCCCCCATCCAGCATTCTGAAGGGGTGAGTTTCTAGGGACTAAAGGGGTGATGGGAATCTGGATGCACGTTTTATATTTATCGCTTGGGGGAAGTGTGGTTATCGACTGGGAATTTTTTAAGCTGGAGGAGTGAGTTTAGTATTATTTGTAGGGTCCGTTATCTACTGGTTTATTTACTCTGCGTTTGTAATGACTAAAAATGGGGTTAGTTTTTTTCCTGGAGAGAACTTTTGATGGTATCTTAGTTTTGCACACAGAGAAAAGGGTAACGAATTAAAGTATAACGACTGGGAATTTACTTTTCCCGTCACATTGTTTGTAACGCTTGCAGAATATCAGAAATGCCAGTTTAAATTTCACTGTTAAAATTCGATTGTAATGCATCCGGAAATGAATGGTTGGAAAAAATAGTACATTAGATGAAATACATTAATTAATGGTAAAAAACGGCAGTTTATTGATAGGGTTGGTTGGGGTAAGTGGGTCCCCTTTTTAGAACAGTTCGGTTTTAAAGTCTTATACAACAGTTTTAAGCAATACAGTTTAAACTTGTTTACTTATTGTATCTTGGACATTATTAATGGACACAGGCGGTTCAGCATTATTTCCTAAAAAATTCTTTAAATATTTTTAACTATCGTATTCTTTAAAAAATGACGTGGGGGGCACACTTACCTCCTAGGATGGGGTAAATGGGTCACCTCCAATTATTTATATTTAAAGTGAGCATATCTGAAAAAGGGGTTTGTGGGTCCTACCTGAAAAAGAATGTAAAATTTTAGTAGGAAATATTTTTTTTGTAAATGATATCCATTAACGAGATATCTACTTACCTTTAAAGGTTATGAAAATTATAAAGCGGAATACACACAAAACAATTATGTCTATGAAATTCATCAAAAGCAGTTAGGCATATTTTTTGCTTTTACACATAAATTAGTGCTGAATAAACATAATAGAGTCAATGAAGATCAGTTTTGGTTTAAAAAAAATATATAGGTTGGAAAAAATAGGAAACACTTAATGGCAGCGTCTATTTGAAGTTTGCTGAGGGTCAAACATCATTTCATCCGCAGTTATAATTCTAACATCATTTAAATCAAACCAATAAAAAGTGTAGCTATTTCTATTCTCTCTATCAAATTTAGCAGATTTTTTTTTCATTTATATCCATATTCTAAAAGTAGAACTTCATAATACTTCATGGTTTTCTTTGATGCAAGTTTCCCAAATACACAGTTACCAGCTTTTGCAGTTTTTGTAGCTGAACCATAAATTCCTTCTAGGGCTGCATCATTATCTTTCACTTCATCTTAGAAATTGCTTCATCAGAACTGTTTTCATTTTGAAATCATCATTATTAGGAGGGAACCCACTTTTCTTAATAGTGAAAAACTACGGGGTAAGTGAGACCCCTCCCCTTAAACACTTATTAATAATACTTTGTGTAAAAATTCCTATTGCAATGTGTACTTCATGTTAAACTCTACAAGAAAACTTAATGAACATATAAAAAATAATAAAAAGTTACCCTGAAATACTTCTTTGAAAAATGTTGCTTGAACTCGCAAAAAAAATTTTTGGGACATTTTTTTGACATAAGTTATATGATTAAAAAATTTTTTCCCATGAAACCCAAATATATGCAAAACCAATCACTGTGATAAAATATAAAATGATCAGTATAAAAGAATATAAAAGCTATATGCGTTTTTCAGTTTTAAGGGGGAGACCCATTTACCCCAGTGGCCCACTTACCCGAACCAGCCTTAGTATTTATACAAACAAGAGTTCTTTACTTTTTAGATCGAGAGGGGCTGGAAAACAACCTGATTTAATCATCAAATACTCTGCTTGAGCCTAAAATGTTTGATGATTGTACCAAGCACGTTCTAATTTAATCTCATTTAAACTGTTTAAATATTCCAGTTCATTTGTATACGACCCTGAAACATTTCAGTTAGTTCTATTGACGTGTTTTATTATTTTAATTTCATTTTCCAAGAACAATAATTATAATATAAAAGCAATTGCTCAGCAATTGTAAAGACCGAATCGGCCCGAGAAAATAAATTAGTATAACATAAATCTGCAAAGCAAGGAATCTTCAATAATTTTCATTTGAACTGGTACCAACATTTTTAACAAATGTTTCTCTGGATTGCTTCGATTCATGTAATAGTGCATGATATTGACATTTTCTTCCTGTCAAAAGTTTATCTCATTGTAATAGCTTAATTTATTTGAAAAAAAAAGAAAAGAAAAAAGAAGGAGGAAGCATCGATGATACTAATACACTGACCAAAAGTGTGTGTCGATAGTTTAAATCAGCATCGATGTTTTAATAACCATCGATGTTTTCGAATTTGAGAACTTAATCTTACGTATCTAAATAAAAATATTTGATAATAATTCTTGCTAGGCAAATAGTTAGTGAGATAGGGGGTGTCTTTATAACTTTATAACTTAAGTTACAAACTTTTGAATCGTACGGAATCCTTTGAGCAAAGAATTTTTAACTATTTTCATTATTCTTTTTCCTAATATATTCAAGCTAACCCAGCACTCATTGAGTTTTAATCGGTATCAACAATAAAAATTCATTTAATCAATATATTTGTACAATTTTCAGATGTTAGTAATAAAAGACTAGATATTGCAACACGAATACTTCAAGGTGAAAATTTTCATGTTCTGTTCTAATTAATTTTTAAGTTATTATTTTCGCTTTTAAAATTGAAAATGTATGTACATTTAAAAATAAATTGCAGCCTAACCATTTAACAATGAATTTCACTCCAAAGGTGATAAAGTCCGAGAAATAAAAATTTCGTTTCACGTGTGGTGATGGAATTTGTTCCATGGCCCTAAGATTTTATTTGTTAAAAACTGCATGTGTGTGACTATTTATGTTATTACTTGAATTATTAGTTACTAAACAATAGGGAAAAAATTCTAGTTATTTTTTAAACATTTATTTTGTGCCATCCGTTAGTAATAGCTCGATTGTATTGTAACTTAATTTAAAATATACAATATTTATCGCACCCGTATAAGATTCTTTTGTTTCTCATTTACTTACAAATACTTCCTTTTAGTGAAGCTAATAACATAGCCAGAATTTAAACAAATAATTGTGTTATCAATGAGTTTGAATATCTGTAAATCATTACATTACAAACCAATTATTGAATTGGTAATTACTGTAGTTTTATTAACTATATTATCAGTTGATTTAAAATACTGGTATAATAACTTTTCATTCACTTTGGCGATATTTAAGGTTATAAGTACTTTGGCATATCACCATATGTTCTATTAAAAATATATTAGAAACACCTAAAAAAAATAGAGCGCAAAACAAGTTTGCATCCTGTAATTTTTTAAGGTGCGAATTAACTTTCGACTGGTAAAAGCATCCTGGACAAGGCTGATTAAGCAATCACTTATGTGCAAATTAATTTGAAAGTGCTAAAATCATGCTGGACGAGGTTGATTGAACAATTATTTACGTGCAAATTAGCTCGAGAGTGCTAAAATCACACTGGACAAGGTCGATCAAACAATCCTAGACTCATCAATGGCTTTTGAATTCCTGAATTACCGGTACTCGCATGCTGAACCACGCAACCTATGTAGAACGCAACTGAAGTGTAAGAGCAACAAGAATAGCAAAAAAGCAATGATTAATTTCTCTTTACATTTTGCGTCTCCGAATTCGCCTCAATCCCCCGGGTGGTTTCACGTGGTCGCACAACCCCATTTCCGAATCCCAGAATTTAAAAGAAAAAAAAGAAAAGAAAGAAAGAACAAAAGTACATCCCCAGCTGCCCATTAACAGCGTTCCAAAGCCTCCTGCTAATTCCGCCAGGGAAGGGGTAGAGATGTTTCAATCTACTGATGAGAATAGCAGACGATTATATCCCTCAAAAATCTGTCCACGGAACGAAAGGGTTCGACTGGCTCATTGCGCTATTCATGAGATTTGGCGCGCCTCTTGGAGCGGAAGAATCGCCAAAAGTTTGATTCATTACCTTAGTTGGCGAAAGTAACGGGGCAGAACAAATTGCGTTAACTTTTAATTTCTGGATAACCCGTTCTGGCTTCATCAGTCATGCTCTCATCTTCCCTCATCCCGAATTAAAAGCGGGAGGTTTTCGAGAAAAGACCCAAGTTGCTGAAGAATGATGCACCAATTTGCTGTTGTTGAAGTTTGCCGCGAACATACGCAGACACTTACCTTCATCATCTGCTGGGGAAGGGAAAGTCGCTGATTAGAAGACTGCTCTGGGACTAATCCGAAGTATATTTCTTAATCAAACACAGCTGAGAACTGATTGCTACGTAATATGATGAACATTAAGTGTCCCTGGTTGGCATTGTTCTTTGTCAAAAGCTTCTGAGACTCCGAACGTTAAACGTTTAATGGCATTTGTGTATGCAGTTTACGTTCACTCCTAAGAAAAAGTAAAAATTAAAAAAAAAGTAGTTTTCTTTTTGGTAATTCATTGTGAATATTTTTCCGCATTTAAATACTGTCGTAGTGAATAGATTTTAAGCAATAGCTCCAGATAAATGATGCAAATATGTACATTAAATTCTTTGTTAATCCATTAATAACCAAGTCTTTGTCTCATTTCATTGACACATCTTTCTAAGTTTTTATAAGCCCTTTAGGACAACTGTTGCCATTTTATTTAAGCGTGCATATAATATATTGAATGCTTACTCGTCAGCAAAAAGTGCTGGAGGCATGTATTATTATAGAGCTGCTCTCCCATGCAAATTTAGTCCCGATGACTACATTATTAATCATGTATCTATGAAACTTCTGCATTAAAGAACTATATGTTTCGTATAGGTATCAATCCAGTGGTTTATGTAGTTTTTCAAGCATAAAGAGTGATGTAAAATAAATTAGAGATGTATCGTAGAAATTTTACTACGCATAAACTATGTACTGTTTTAATATTTATTTCTTATCTTTATATACAAATCATGGTATTTTTTCGAGCATAAGGCGTTTGTAAGTTTAAGACATAATCGCGAAACTTAATACAATTTAATAAAGAAAAACCACTGAAATTAACTTATAGTTCTTTCTTCCTTCTCACGTTATTGTTGTTGAATTGTGATCTAATAAAAGTAAATGCATTATTTAACTCGCCAAGAAATAAGTAAATAAATAATAAATGAATAGATTACAATTATATAAGTGGAATACTAAATAAATAAACAAACATATAACAGCATAAATAATACATTTCTACCATTTGCTGTCTCTTAGTTATCTTTTACTAAACCATTGATTTTAGTTCCTTTTTGCAAAACCATCTAACAAAATGTCTTAAAAGAAGTTTATATAAATAAGAGACCGCATTTCAAACCGTGATTCTGAAATTTTTTATGCACTCGGAATTAGTAATGAAAGGCTGGGGTTTCTTTTTCTTCATTATTGGAGTTTTACAAAGAAGGAGAATTACTTTTGTTTTTTCCCCTTTTTCCAATTTCCATTTTTAAATGCATTCGCGTTGCAAATGAAAGCATATCAAAAAGCGATAAACTATGCAGTCGTGTTTCCTCATAAATATCCTAAGAAACTAAATTATGCAAAATCATTTATTTTTCTGGTAGAGAAATTCGGTTTGATGTGATTAAACGAAAGAAAGGCTCTATCTTTTCGGAGTACATTTTTCTTTTTATTTTATTGTAATAGAGTGAAAGGAAAATAGGCATTCTGAAAACAGATATTCAAAAAATCTACGTTTTATTCTTTATTTTTGTCACATGAAATAATATTAGATGCTTGATGATTACTAAAAAATATATATATTTAGGATAGAGTAATAATAAAAATTATATTAAAAAATAGTTGTAATGATTAGAAAGCATATTCAACTCAGGTAATAATGTTATGAAGAATGAAATAAAAATAAAGAAATATGATATATTTTGTCAATTTAAGGATTAAGAAAGATCGAAAATAATGTGTTTTATATAACTTTTTTTAACTATTTTTTGTAGCTTTTTGAGCTATACAATGAAGTTCAAATTAGCGGTATGTCGTACCGGTTGTTAATTTGTGATATTATTTATTTATTATTCGCGTTATGTTTTTAGTGTATTTTTTTCTTCAATTTTTTTTTTCTCTGATCTTGCTTTTATTTCCATTTTTAGCCTACCCTATGTTCCGAAAAAGAAAGGAAGAAGAGAAAAAAAGAGAAAGAGATACATGAAAGCAGTATATTGTCTTTATTTAGTGCAGAGTGAAAGTATTGCTTTTAGTCAAAATTAAATTCATTTTACATTCGTAAAAAAGTGAAAAATTGAAAACCGCAGATTGAGATTAGGAGTGAGTCTGCATTTCCCCTAATACTTTTGAGGGAATGGTCCGATTTGAGAAAACCATTTTTAATTCGGAAGATTTATGTTAGGATGCCATATTTCCATATTTAATTTTCTGATTAGCTCAATTTTTTTTTTCTTTAACTTTGAAAAACGAGAGGAAAAAAATGAACAGTAGTTATGTTTGTTCTTTAGTTCAGTGACTAAAATGACAAACGATAAGTTTAGCAACTTTCGTAAATTTGGTAAAATTTACAAAATTTTCCAATGAAGCCAATGTAGAAAATTAAGATGGCTAAGAGTGCGGCATACAGAATAGATAACGCTTTCTGTTAAAAAACTAGTAACGCAAAGCTATTTTCGGTTAATATTATCACACCGTATCATATATTATTCGATTATCATATGATGTAAGTTATGAATATTTTTAAGTACAGTATTTTTACTTTTTTTACTTTTTCCCAATATTAGCACAGGATGTCTTCTGCATTAAAAGCTAAAAGAAACTTCATCGCATCTTACAGTATAATATTTACTGAATTCAATCCATTACAAATGAGAAAATGATTCTTGAGGGTCATTTTCTTCATATTCTATTTCATATTAATTAGTAAAAACCATGTATCAAAAGTCAAAAAATAAACAAAATGAATGCTGCAATGATCTTATTCATGCGCGCATTGATATGAATGCTAGAACACTCTACATGTATTAATAAATGTATGGTGGTTTAAATAATATATGACAGCACACGAGCCATGAAAAATCCACAATGTCTCGATACTTTTCCCGACACCAAACTCGAATGTACAAATAGATTAGATCATCCCGAAATTTATCCTCATAATAAAGTTTCGCCCTAACGCCATTTTGCCATCCCGATTCAGAATGCATGCTAATAAATATGAAGCAAAATCATATACGTCCGGAGTTTTTAGTCCTACGTTTCAGACTCGCTCACCAAAATAACACGAATTCGCGTCAAATCCCACATTTTACGACGAGCTACCCGTGTCTGAGCACTTAATTCAGGGGACACATTTGCAGAGATATCCCCCCACTCGTCGTCTTTTTATTGATTATCGTTTTTTTCCGGTTTCGGTATCAAGTCGTTTTTCGGTTCTTTTTTCTCTCTCGTGGTAATTCCATTCCATCCCCGCCGAGTAGATGAGCTTACATGTCGTAGGGGAAAACAAGGGAAGGATTTTTTGGTGAATTCGTTTTTCTTAAGCCTTGAACCCATCCAATTCATAAACAATGTTCTGATCTGACGTTTCGGTTTGAAAGCACGATCGAGGTGGCGAGGAGGGTTGCCGGCGGTTGGGTGCTCGAGAGGATCATCTGCTGAAACGAATGTGAAAGGATTTTTGTCCAGCCAAATTGGCGAAAGATTGGATATTGCAATTCTATCTTTGGTTGAATAACGTTTTGGATTCGAGAATCTTATACTCTAAGTCGGCTGATCATTTTGGAGTAATTGTATAGTTTTGGGCAACTGTTATGGAATTTTCTCGCTTTCCGGTATTAGTTATTACTGGAGTATCTCAATTGAGCTAAAAGGTAATACTAGTGGTACACTACGCTATAAAATAATACGGGTAAAAGTTATCATTACAAAACTAATGCGGAAGTTTATTATAATCTCTATATGACACAGCGGTGTTGGCCTGTTTTTTCATTGTTTTACAATTATTATCTTTAAATTAGTAAAATGTATTCTCTTGTCCATCAGGACATCTCTTTCGGACTGCCTGTCAGTCCGAGATTTATAAAGGAAACATCGAATTTGGAATACCAAAGAGACTCCACAGACAGTAGTCTTTTAACAGAGAAAGTCGTCAAATAAAGCGTCGTTTAAGAGAGAACACATTCTTACTGCTAAATTTGAAGAAATATCGTTACACCCGTCACCAAATGCCAAGTAGGTTCAGCTAACAGGAAATGAGCCTGCTTATAATCATCACCTTCAGTTAGTTGCAATTTTGTGTAATATATTTTATTTTCACCCTTTTTGAAAATTTCAGCAATTGGGTTAGGAATGGAAAACCGCAATTATGTTTACACCGGCTTCACTTTTCAGCTGAAGGCTTGAGTTTAAGTTTCTTCCGCTTTACATTACTCAAATTCTTCGTACAAATATATTCCGATACTCGGGATGCTAAGATTTTCAAGGTTTCTTAAGTAAGATATAGGTGGATCGTTCAAAGTCTTGGAAAAAACTGATTTATCTATTTGTATCGGAGTTAATTGCGTGACATGTGGTGAAAACTACTTCAGATTTTTTTTTTTAACCAGTGTAAGTTTGCTGTTGCTAGCGCAAACATATTGGCTGAAGAGATGTCTTATCTGAAAGATAAAATGTTTATAATGTCTAATTTTTCGTTACATAAAAATTTCTCTTTCTATTGACATACAGGCTAATGCTTGAACAAGCTTATTATACTCTGTCTGAAGCCAACAACGCAAACAAAGAAAAATAAGGAAAGAAGCACATACATACACAAGCTGAAAAAGCTCTTTTCAATAGAATAAGTAGCGAAAAGTTACAGAAAAGTGTTGGAATAAAATCAAGTGTGTTATTCATTACTTATAAACACTCTGCACGTATATTAAATTAGATTCAGATTCTCAAGTATAAATATATGAAAAAAAAAGTTCTTTGGAAAATATCCTTAATTTAAAAGACAATTCTTTTATTCTACTTCTGTTGAATTTCTTTTTCTTTATCTTTCTTTAAAAATGAAATTTATATATTTTCTGAATGCGCAAAGAGACAGAGCTGTTGGTGGAATGAATGTTCTTGAACGTAATTTCTCACATAATATAAAAATAATAATAGACGCTTTCACGATTACTTTTTTTTCTTTGATAAACAAACCCCTATTGAACAGTTTTATTTAGGGAAGAGAAATTTTTTTGTGACTTTGTCGATAAAACGTCAAAAAATGCTCTCCTGCGCTTGAACTAAAACCCCTAAGGGTGCTTCGTGTTAACAATAGTGCATACTCTGGTTCTTCTTTCATTTTTGGACAAATTGGAAGGGTATTCGAATGAAGATCCTTCAGGTTGACCAAGGAAGAAGGCAAAGGTTGATTCGAATTTGACAGGTACATAAAGGGACACCCAATGTCCATTTTTATTATAGAATGATGTAGCGATGTTACGGTTTTACCTGTCAAAAATGACGTCAGTACAAAAGCTAAGATGCTTTCTGGTGTGAAGTAGAAAAAAATTCAAGGAAAAAAATAAATAAATACAAAGCTCATACTTTCATCAATTTTTCAGGTTGTTTGCTGTCTGACTAAACTTTTCTAGTTTTTATTGAAAAACTTTCATTTTCAGTAGAACTATACACTAAAATTCTAGTAACAATTGTCTTCACGGGTTCTTTAATTACGTTTGTACTGTTACACTATGTTTTTTTAAAAGTTTCTGTGTTACCGCAAGACCGGTTTATTTTTTATTTTTCTTATTTTAATCTTTATTGAATCAGTTATGTCATAATTGAAGGGCTTGGGAGATGAAGGGGTTATGCGACAAAAAGAAATTGCGAGTAATTAAAGTTCAAAGTATTATTATTTTTTTTTGTTTTCTGGTTTTGTCGCCAGTGTGCAGATGAAATTGATCTAATGGCATCTACTTTTTGTTGTACCAAGTTTTATTTGCTTACCTGTATCCATTGCTTACCATTGTTCAGAGTGTTCATTTTTATTAATGTAACTTAGCCTTTTCATCCTCCAAGCCTTTTAATTGTTGTCTGACGGCACGATTACGGCACGATTAGTTCTCTTTACGGATTAAAATGAAGATAGTTAGAATAAAATAAGTTTTCGTTTGAGGCTCTCTGATGACAGCATATTATTCCTGAAAAACCATCTCGGTTTAAAATAGACGGAATTTACTGGAATTGAGTAATTTTCAACAATAATTAATTTACAAAGTTCAGAAATTGAAATGCATAAACATTATAAGTTTTAAAAGTGAAATTAAAAAAAAAAAAAAAAAAGATTATTTTCTCTTGTTTTTCGTTTACAATAGTCCTGAAAACTTGGCTGACTTTGCGAAAATGCCGGGTAATCGGATATGCACGTGGATTTCCGCGTGAAATTTTTTTTTCGCCCTACCAGTATATAAGTCGAGTATTCGAGACCGGGCCCGGCTACCGAGTGCAGAGGTTTTGGGTTTCAGCTGTTCAACCGATTGAAAACCACATTCATATTATCGCCGTTGAAAAGAAAAGAAAAGAAAAAATGACTCTTCTGGAACTTAAGAAAAACTAGTGTACGTTTAAAATTTGTCTTTAAATGTTGTAACAGTTGAGCATTTTTTTTTTTAACAACAAAAAACACAAGGAAACAAAATCGACTTTACGGGCTATGTGTTGCATATTCACTGAATGTATTGGCGAAGTTCTCATTCGGCCAACCGAACGAGAAACATCGCCACAAACGGCACCTCGCCAAGATCTCGAGAACCCTTTTTGAAATGCAAATCGGGCGAAGTGGGGCATCTCCTTCCTTTAAAAGTCTGTCATTCACTATCTCTCTCCTCCGGTATTGTTCTCCTCCTCTCAAGGTGATTATGAAATAAAGTCATCTCGCGATGGCAATTCTATTATTTGTTTTATGGACTTGATTTATTGCCGGACCCGACTTTTATTGTTGCCACTTCATATTTAAACGTCACGGACACGCTCGAGGGCAATCTAATTTCCAGCATTAGCGATTCAGTTTCATTAATGCTGTTTTGGTCTTAATTGCTTTCGTTTCCAAAGTCTCCCCCTTGTGAGAAGGGTTTTTCGTTTTTTGGGCTTTTTTCTCCCCGTTTCGGTAGGAATATGATAAACAGGCGCCCAGAAATACGATTCATTATATTTCTGTCAAAGTCTCCCCGAATTGGTTATCTGTGTTTTGAATGGCGGGTTGCGTTTCTGCACGTCTTCACGAGAGGATTTTGGATTTTAAATGTTTTCGACCGTTCGTCATGTTGCACTCTTATGTTGATGGCATTTCCAGATTTTCTAATTAATTTCCGATGTATATTGTCATGGAGTGATAAATGGCCGGCAGAGGTTTTCGTGAATGTATTAATACTGTTGTTAAGAACTAATGAGTTTGAGGCACGGCATGATGGAAAAAGGCACGCGATGTTTTTATTAGACAAAGGTCTACCATATAAATATTGAGAACAGAACAATAAATTGGTTGGAATTATTCATCCAGTAATTAATTGTTTCTTTTTACATTTGCCATGAACTAGAGTAATTTTTGCAGCTTCTTTTTTGTGTCACCAGTCAGTGGCGCAACTGCAAGGGTCTCCACGGCATAGGAGCCCCAAAGGGGTTCCAAAAGGTACATGAAAAATATTTTTTGCTCATCTGTTTATATGTAAGGAGCCCCCAACAGTACATGTCGGCGGGTCCCGAAATTTGAAAATCCGTTACTATCACCAGTTGACTTGAAAATTAGAAACAACTATAGTGTTTGAAAGAATTTCGTTTTTCTTTGTTAAAAAGTAATATTTTATCATTTCTGCTGCATGCTAAAAATATGTCATTATCACTTTGAATAAGAGTTCTTTAACGTGTTTTAAAACTTTTGCTCAGCTTATTATGCGAATGAATATTTACAAGCTCAACACAGATCTCTTGGTGGATGGTGGGCCTTGGCTAGCTCTACAATTTAGTTCCACGTTACCCATTGTCTGAACTTGTCTTTTCAATTGCGAATTTTTATATATTCCAAGTCGTTGAAGTCTTCGCTTTCCATTTTTTCTTTGAACTGTTTCAGAGCCTAGCTTCCATGAGTCTGTTAAGAATCTTTTTCAGGCTGTAATTATCTTTTTTTCCTAACCATGAGAAGTGCCGTGATTTAATAAATCGTACAAAACATTTTCCCCTCTATACATCTTTCATTTTCTAAATTTAAATTTATTCTCCATTGGCCTTAATCGTTAATAGGTCCAATTATTCTTCGCAATATTTTTCGAGTAAAAACAAGCAGGTCGTTTTTATCCTTTTTTATCATTGTCCGGGTTTCACTTTAATGTGTCACAGTTGTTCTGATAATCATTTCATACAGTTTCATTTTTAATGGATTTCTAAGCAATTTATTTTTCAGCAGTCAACGCTGAAAAATATGTCCGATCGCGCTTAATAATTCTCACCTACATTTCTTTTGAGTTATTTCCTGCATCATTGATGAACAAACTAAGATGGGTAAAAATGTGGACTCAAATTACACACGGATTGATTTCAAAAATCGGACTCAATTCGTGGATAGATTTGGACATTGGAGATTAGTAATTATTTTGGAGCTTAGATTTTTTTCCCCTTCAATCAAACGATTTTCAATCCACAGGCTCGTTACAATATTCATTCCAGGCTTAGTTACCATAATACACTAATGTTTAAAATTAGACCCTTATATTAAAATCGTATTTTGGTCAGGAAATGCCACTGTGTGTCAAATCATTAAAAAGATACAGCAAACTTACGAATGTCAGTCTGTGACGTCTTAATGTGATGTCTTCATAGCTTCACGAAGTGACCAGTTACAAGCTAACTGGTGCTGCAACAACGTCGCAGTGAAATCACGTCAAACATGTCACAAATGTATCGTATGACTTCATCGAGATGTCACAATTCTGTGGCCTTTGGCGTCCCTGTAGATTTTCCGCGACATGTTGTGCACATATGTTCCACCAGCAGTAATGGACCTAACAAATCACATTATAGCTTTTTGAAAAACTTTGACACATTTTTAGCTTAAGTATTTAAAGTTGAAATATTCTCAAATCTCAAATTTTTATTTTTGGCGATTACAAAGCCCCTACAAACAATAACCATTAGCAGTATATATATTTTCTATTGAATTAAGAAACAATAATCCTGCTTAAAATTAAAATTCTATCATAAATGCGCCCAGTTCTTTTCACCATCTTTAAATTTCTTCCTCGTGTTAAGGAAACATTGCATTCAAATTGAATAAGATCTTTTAGATCGCGTATTATATCAATGCAACCGACTTCTGCCAATACCATTGTTTTTATTTATGTCCTTTTAACATCCTGGAGACAAACAAATTCAAAAATGTATTTGCTTAAAAGCATTTTAAAAGAGCTAACCCTCCGTCCGTCAAATGCTCTGAAACATTTTCCCCTGCCCCTTTTAAGGGAAAAAAGGCATTTAAATTCTATTATTTTAAAAGGAACGTCACATTTATTTGAACTTAATATGCGGCAATGAAGACATTTCATGTCCTGTCCATCTCTTTTGAAAATTCGAACTGCGGTTTTTGGGATCAATGTCGGCAAAAAGTATTCTATCGAATTTTGTTTGGAAAGTGAAGAAGTTCAAATTTTGACTCATACACGATACAAGTGTCCAAATTTGAAAAAAAAAAAAAAAAACAATGCAAATTTGTTTTCAAGTTAAACACATCTGTCACAAAGAAAACAATAAAATGAAGCGCACATTAAAGAACAAAATGATTTACTTATCGTAAAATTACATAAATGATATGTAATTAAAGATATTTCAATTCCTTCTTTATCCTCTGAATAGGGAAGGGATCTTCAAGAACTTCGCAAAGTGCCCTCTGCAATTTTCATTATCAGTTGGTACGTCAAATAGGCCCATTTCTTGAGAAAATCGATTCAATTTCTCTTGTTACAAACTGATGTTGTCAATCTCATTAGTTATCAAAGCTGTTTAGTTCCAGCTATTATAACTACATCACATCACCTAATTAATTAGATTAACCAGAACCAAAGCTTCATTAATTAACTGTTAAAGGGAATACTTTCGGTAAAGACTTATAGCCTTAAGTTTTACCCTCTGAAGGAAAATGCCGAGCTTAAATTCTATTAGCTGACAAGGGCAGTGCTGTCTACCTCCTTTAATGAGCTTGTTCCGTTAGGAAGTTGCTCTTCGAAAGTTTAATTCTTTAAGTCTATAATTTATTTTCGTTCCCCATTAAATCGGGCAAATCTCATCGTCACCTTTAAATTACGTCAATCGGATTTAAGTAAACCGTGTTAAGTAAATTCTACTACATTTTATTTAAGAGCAATTCCTCTTAATTTATCTTTAAGCAGCATTTCGGTTATGTTGATTGTATTTTATATTTCTGAACTATGCTGCACTTGTGTTTTGTTATTCCAGGGAAAATTTTTATTTTTAAAAATTATGTGGTTTTAGTTTAACTGTATGAAAATACAATCTTTAAAGTTTAAAATTAAAATTGGCACGTGAGGCTCAAGGTTTATTTGATTTCATTACATCTCATTACGTAATACATGTTATTACGTATTGGGTGAATAGAACAATTCCACGAAAGAGGATTTTCTATCTTACTAAATTAAATACTAATCTACAATTAAAAAATGAATCATGGTTTTATTAGGTGCTACGACTTACAATCGCGCTAATCATTTTTTGAGTTTTATTTAGATGAGATCAAGTATTTACTGCAGGTGGATGTTATTGTCTCAAAAAGAAATCGCTTTTTACAAGTGTGAAGATGCCTTCACACTGCAAAAAAGGAACTGCTGTTTTTACAGTATAATACTGGTAGTCGAGGTTCCAAATTAAAACTGTAAAATGCAAAGTAATAAACTGTAAAACTAGTAATTTTACAGTTTTCTTACAGTAAAGTTAGAAATTTTACAGTTTATTGCAGAAAAATTCAGTTGCATTATACTGTAAAAACAGCAGTATAGTACTGGCAACAGAGGTTCCAGTTAAAAGCAGAGTGAGATTTTTTAGAATCTTTTTCTAAAGATATAATGTATTTAATATGATATTAATACATTGTTAGTTAAATTATAATATTTTTTTATTTATTGATAGTTTGAACAATTTTTCCTCCATAGGATCTTAAAGTTCTGATCAAGAACACAAATCTTAAGAGGAACACACTAGAACAGGGGTTCCCAAACTTTTTCGCTCCGTGGACTAATTGCATAGTTCAAAATTTATTCAAAATTTTTGTTCAAAATATGTACTTTTGTTTTTTAAATAAATGTCCCAGAGACCCATACAAAACCGGTTAATCCAAGCAAATTGGAAGGTACGGGGGTCTCTGGGGTGCTAAATGCTAATTGCATAGTTTTCCAGTGTCTCCAGTGGACCCCTTTCCTAGGAATCGCTCCGAAACAAATCAGGAACTGTAACAACAAAACTCAGACAAGAATGGATCCAGAAATGTTCCAAGGGAGTGGCGATTGATTTTCTTTTCTTACTTCCCCATTTTTTTCGCTATGTATCCTTGTTAACACAGGTTGATTACAAATATTTTAATTTTCCATTTCGGAAAATTTCCAGATCAGAGCCCCGAATCCCCACCTTAATATCATCAAAGATCAACAAAATTTGCCATTTTTGAACTTAAAAATCTAAAAACTGCTGGAGAAGAGTCCCTCAAGGGAGGGGCGATCGCCCCCATCGCCCCTCCCTTGTATCCGTCTTTGAACTCAGGCATTCAAAAACCGGGAATTAAATAGCAAAGTTTCATTACTGATGTTCTAAAACAAACAGATGAAAGCAAAATATATGAAAATCTAACGAGATGAATCAGAAATTTACCCAACAGAATCAGATCTCTTATAACAGTGATTTTTTAAACAATCAAAAACTTCCAAAACCCCTGACAACATTCTAAAAGATTCAGTTCGAGTTTTGATGCAGAGTAAAAAATTAAAATTAAAAGAAAACAGCTGAAGAGAAAACCGTAACCTTTTAATTCATACTTTCATAGTACTAATGGCGTAGAACTCAAATAGGCTGATATCCTTATATATTATAGGTGTACAAAGGAGAAAAGGAGACTATTTTATGTGGTGGGAGTGAATTTAGAGCATTAACAGCAGGACCCCTATTTGCACCTTGTGGACCCCTATTTTTTTCTTTCCTTCATATGGACCCCTTTTTAAATCCGGGGGGCCCCTGGGGGGTCTCTCAGGACCACTTTGGGAACCACTGCACTAGAATTATGTAAAAAAAAACAACATTTTTAAACAGCCAAAGACAATAGAAATGTTGTTAAGAGTTGCTTGTCAAAATATTTAGGACTTTTTTGAAAAAGCTTTGTAAATAAACTGAACAGTAATATTTTTAAAGTTTTCTGTGAAAGAATATTGCCGCTAGAAGTGCATTAAACAAATTTTGGGCTGCAAAAATTAGGTATGCAGATATTTTACAATTCTTGGTTTTTATTGCGCACAGTAAACTTTATTTATTTTCTGTCATGTGAAGTTCACAATAAAGAATATGAATTTTAGTATTAAATAGTGAAAGGGTAACTATTAATCACAAATGCATCTTAAACATATAGCTTGAAATATTATTAGTTTTTCTGATCAGTTATACAAAACACTACTGGCACCGAAGTTTTTAGATGTTCCCCACTAGTTACTAAAACAGCCTAAAACAAATACGAAGACTTGCACATTGTATTTAGGTCGCAATCTGAAAAGCAGGACAGTTGCACAAAAAATCTCTTAATTGGAAACTGAACAGAATTCCTACAAAGCATTACGACAGTTTTGAAACAGACATAAAATTAATAAATATAAAACATAACTATGTGTTAAGTTTAATTAGAAATTTTAGAAAGCCATTTATTCATCCGTCAAGAAAAATGGTCAAAATTCGTTGGTTTATACACATCTGTTTCAATGGATGCTCTGTTAATTTTCCGTTAATTATCAGGGTCACCCAAAGCAACGGCGGGCCCCTTGTCAGATTAGTCTTAGGGCTCCCTTCCCCATCAAACTTATAAAAATTAAAAACCCCAATTCTGAACCGGGACCCTAGTTTCCAACTAGGTTGACATGGCCTTTCGTCGGCCCCGACTATTGTTGGCATCAGATGTAGATAAAGAAATTTAGTGCCACAAAACAATGATAGTAATGATTTAGTGTTTGCTTCAAAGAAGCCTTCCTTCAAAATTTCTCATTATGATTACTGATAATGCTATTGGCAACCACTTTTCCAAAAATGGGTTTTATAGTTATTCATAAAACAGGGAATTACAAGAAATTTTTGCGTCTAACTTTTTTCTAAAGAACAAATATGGTCAATGATTGCATGGGACCTAGGTTAGATCAAAGATGTTTGGTTAGACAATCCCCTTTGGTCTATCTGCTACAAAAGGAAATATCAAAATAGGTTCAATATTAGAATTATTAATTTTGTTTCAGGTAACGATAATAATAATTAAAAAATTAAAATAAAATAATGGGGGAAAAAAAACTACTTTTTTTCCGTCACACAAAAAAGTGTCGGATCAGAATTTCAAAGATCTTGCATAAAAAGTTGAGCTTGAAAAAAATTTTTTTTTTGACTCGTTACGTAAGTGTTTTTTTTTTTTCATAGAGAATTTACAAAACTGTTTTCGCAGAAAAGGCTAATTATTTGAAATACAAAAATATCCAAGAAAATAAAACTCCTTTTTTCGGTATTTAACTTATTTAGTTTTCTTGATAAATCAGCAACGGTCCAGCCCAACCCAACAATCCCTGTTATTATCTTTTGAAGCAATACTTCAAACAAGTTTTTGATGATACGCATTTGAATTTCGCGCACGCGTGTGTAGGGGGAGGGGGAGAAAAAAGGACGAAATATCTTTTTTATTGTGCAACTATTTAAACTAGATAGATTGAAAAGAGACAAATTTAACAGGAATGTAGCATTCTATAAAATACTATAAATAAAATCTCGTTGAAGGATAATTTTCATAATAAAATTAGCCTCATGTTTTGACAATTGTTATGGCAACTGCTATTTTTCCCGGATTTTTACTGATCATCAGAATGGAACTTTGAAAGTGTGATTCAGCCGTTGTTGCTCAATTGAAACGAGAAAAAAGGACTTTGTAATGCTATTTTTTTTTTTTTTTAATGTTCTTTCAATGTCAAGGAAAAAGTGGTAAGACCGAAATTCGAACTCTGAAAAAGTGATTTTAAATTAAGAAGTACATTCAAACTACAATCAAACTACAAAAACTTTATTAATTCATACATATTTTTTTCATGAATATTTTCAAAGTAAACTAGCTGTCGTGGCCGTCACGAAACTTTCTTCTATATATATCTTATGAATTCCAGTTACAAAGTAAAATACGTACTCGCCCGAATAATTGGAAACAGCTCCAATTTTCCAATTATCGTAATAACCCTGCAAATGCAGAATCAATGAGCGAAATTGGAAATCATTACAAAAGCCTTGTTTAGATTAATTGCAAACATTTTATTTGTTAGTAAAAAGAAATTGGCAACAGATAAACATTTCAAATCATTGAAAGTTTTTAGCTGTTTTGATAATTAAATAGCGTGAAAGCGATTTTTTAATGAATTAATTTTTCGCATTGTTGACTAAGCGCAAAAATCCCCCCACCCTCCCCCCTGGGGCGATTGGCGCCAAAATTTAATCGATGCTTGGTTCCATATTGAATTAGTGTTATTCCAAATTTCATTCAAATCGCAGCAATATTTCTCGAGATACAGTAGGTGCAATGACAAAATAAGCACTTTTGATTGCTCCACCCCCCTTTGAGATATTGATACACAAATTGAATCAACACCTGTACTCAATAGGGTCCACCTATGGACTAATTTTCGTTTGATTCCGCCTGTTACTTCCTGAGATATAGCAATCACCCCCGCGCAGAACACGTGCGATTGCTCCACCCCCCTTCGAGATATTGACACGCAAAGTGAATCAGCACCTGTACTTAGTAGGGTCTACTTATGGATCAATTTTTGTTTGATTCCGCCGGTTATTTCCTGAGATATAGTAATCACCCACGCGCAGAAGACGTGCGATTGCTCCACCCCCCTTGGAGGAATTCGCTAAACAAAGTCAGGTGCACCAGTTCACATGGTGGTACATATGTGCAAAAATTTTTGTTCGATTTCATGCTGTAGTTTTTGCTCTAGAGCGGCCACAAAAACTGGTCACACACATACAGACTCACACACAGACAGACACACACACACAGACAGACATTTTCCAAAAATGGTCGAAATGGACTCAGCGCACCTCAAAACGTGCAAATCCGTCAAAAGTCGACATTCGAAAATTTTCACGAAACCAATACTTTCTTCTATATATTAGATATAGAAGAAAGTAAAAAGGACATTGCATACAAGCTAGTGAAAATCCACCTTATGGCTTTGCCCTTTTTTCTCGGACAATTATCAAGGTTAAGGAGCAGATTAACCCCATAAATTAACCCAATAAGATGACTGTTCTTGGGAAATCAATTCGTTAAGTAACTTGAGTTAAAAAAAAATAATAACGGGTAGTTAGTGGTTAATTTGTGAAAGCTTATTATAAATCATAAACTCATGTTTGTGAAAATTGCAACACCATGAAGGACTTGCGCGAATGGGCTAAAATTTTGAGCAAATTTAAAGTAGGGTATTATATGCAAATGATTAGAATTTTACATACGTAGCTCATGCGTACGCTGAGCAGCGCCCTCTGAACGCCGGATTTATCCGAATAAATAGACGGCTGCAGCAAGGCGTGTATGGTTATAGGTGGTTATCTGCTTGTGATAAACGTCAGATCAGACGTTGCGTATGCCTCTTCGACGAAAAAGAGCGAGGTTTCAAGAACTTACGGAGTTTGAACGGGGGTGGATCATCGGCTATCGTGAAGCTGGATTGTCTTATCGTGAAGTAGCCACTCGTGTGCAGCGTAACAGCAGCACAGTGATGCTTGTTTGGAAGCAGTGGACGGACGAGTGTCGGATAACTCGAAAATCCGGGAGTGGACCCCGAAATGGAATGTCAGCGAGCGATGATAGGCACCTGATCCGCATGGTACTGACGGACCAGTTCGTAGACGTCTGCTGTAGCGTGGACCGCAAGGACTTCTTTATACAAGATCCCGCTCACGCTAAATCATCGCCCCCTGCGGCTACAATGGGCCAATCAGCATAAGGGCTGGCGTGCTGATTGGCAGTATGTTGTGTTTTCTGACTAATTCCGCTTTAGTTTGTGGCACCATGATGGCCGCATTCGCGTCCGACGCTATGCCGGTGAACGCCACCTTCCAGAGTGCATTATCGAATGTCGCAGTGGACGAACACCTGGAGTCATGGTCTGGGGTGCCATATCATATCACGGACAATCTCAATTGCTACGAATTGCTGGTAACCTGAACAGCAACCGGTACATCAGTGAAATTCTACAGCCCCAAGCTCTCCTCTTCCCTCAAGGCTTACCTGGCGCTGTATTTCAGCAGGATAATGCCCGCCCTCATGTTGCTAGGACTGTTCAATCCTTCCTTGCATCGTAGCAGGTGCAGCTTCTTCCCTGACCAGCGATATGTCGCCGATTGAACATGTCTGGGATTTCGTTGGTCGGCTTCTCGTTCGTGATCCTCGTCCTGTTGCTTCTACAGACGAACTTTGGGTACGCATACAAACAGTATGGATTGCTCCTGATCAGGCAGACATTAAAAATTTGTTTGACTTCATGCCACGTTGCGTAGCAGCACTTATTGCAGCGCGTGATGGCTACATAAAATACTAATTTCAATATATTCTTATTGTTTGTCGGCTCTTTTTGAGTTTAATCATTTAATTGTACCACTATCACTCAGCTGTGTATTAAATTTCATTCAATATGACGATTCCTTCATGGTGTTGCAATTTTCATAAACATGAGTTTAATTTGAATTATCTACCGAAAATTAGGGTACTTGAAAAATTAATTTTTTTATGAAGGCATCTGAAATATCGTGATATTTTAGAAACTATCAAAAGTATATGTAAAAGCCTAATCTTACTGTTGATAAATAATTTACGAATAATATAAGTATTAGAATTTTCAAACTATGCAATGTGCTCATAAAACAATTAAAATCGTCTTTTGCATATTAACAAAATTTTTATCAAATGAAATATTAGCAAGCACGAAACCAGAACGAAGATTCTCAAAAAAAAAAAAAAAAAAAAAGCCAATGCTTTTGCTACTGCTGAAAAAAAAAAAAAAAAAAAAAAAAAAAAAAAAAAAAAAATCTTGAGGATTAACTTTTTGCGAATAAAATGGGCTAATCCATATAAATAAAACAGAGAATATATATGTGTGTGTGTACCATATACAAATCTACAGTTTAAGTCGGATCTGGACGAAATTTGGCATTGAGATACTTGGGCACCCGGAAAGGATTATTGGGTGGTTTTTGAGTGGGAAAAAAGTACCGATCCGTTCGAATTTCGAATAAAGGACTTCAAAATGGCTCTATCTAGCGAAATACTTATCGGATCTTCTCGATCTTGGTCTCATTCGAAAGAACGTAAAAAATACCTTTTAGGAAAGTTTCCTTCCGAGGATTTTCAAAACCACTAATCGATGCCTCCACCCTGAAAAAAGATATGGGCATTTTTAAATTTATCCCCATTAAAAATTGGACTTATAAAAATCGTCTGCCTGAGCGTGAAAGAAATTAAATAGGGTGAAATAAATTATTAATGAGAAAAAGGTGTTACCATTTTTTTCTTGAACCTAAATAAATAAAATTCTTGCTTTTGCTTTAGGCTTTTTCTGTTGGACGGACGGATTTAAAGATTTTTTGCGATTGATTAATTTTTCGTACTGCTTTCTAACAAACGATTGACTTTAATTTATTCGGGACTTTTAGACACACGCGTCAATTGACATGATATTTTTCCTCAAGATAGATCCCGTGCAGAGCCGGGCCAACTAGCTAGTAATAAAATAAATGCTTTTATAGCATCCAAAAGATAAAATTAAAGATTCAATCTTAAATAAAGACAGTTCCATCCAACTAAAAATCAAAATAATAAAGTCCCCCCCCCCTTTATTACTTTTTTCCTACATAAAATATTCAAACATAAAAATGAGTCTTTGGTTTTTTTCAGTAGTTAGACGATTACGCCAAAAAACTTGAAGTTTCACTTCTAGTTCTTTTTAGCTCCAGAAAGTGCGCCCGAACAACATATCCTCATCAAGCCTCATTCAAAATTTGTTTCACATTGGGTTGCAACAAATTTCTCCTCCTGTTCCCTCTACAAATGAACTACTACCATTCCTCTTAACCTGTTACATTGATTCCCTCTTTATTGCATCGGAAAATGAAATTTTTCTGCTGTCATATTTAGTACATTTTTTTTTAGTCAACGTTAATGCCGTAAATTTTACACTTATTTATATTGATTAACATTTATTTATCCTTTCAATTTTTATGTTTTAGTATCAGTTTAAAAACTAATTTGCAGTTTAAAGCAGTGAGTAACCGCCCCTAAGCAAGGGCTAAGGCAGAAACATGCAATACACCGCCAACTCGTTCATTTCGCTCCATGGACTGCAGTTTCGAGCTTATTATGCCCTCATCAGCATGGAATATGAAAGTGAACGAGTTGGAGGCAAAAATCCTCTTATAGAGCAAAGAGAGACACAAAAAAAAAAAAAAAAAAAAAAAAAACTGGTAGCTAATGTGATAATGGTATTCTAATTTCACATTAGATACCAGTTTTTTTTTTTTTTTTTTGGCTCTCTTTGCTCTATAAGAAGATTTTTGCCTCCAACTCGTTCACTTTCATATTCCATGCTGATGAGTTCATAATAAGCCCGAAACTGCAGTCCATGGATCGAAATGAACGAGTTGGCGGTGTATTGCATAGTTTGCAGTTTGTTTACTTGGAAAAAAAAGACCAGAAAAGTTTTCAATCTTACGCTTAAATTGAGATGCAGATTAAAATGAAGAGTTAAGAGCTAAAATGTCAACCGAAATCAGTAAATAAATTGTGAAGTGAATCATTTGAAAAGAAAAAAAAGAAAATCTAAATCTTGAAAAAGGGTTTATAAAAAGTTTTCATAACATGACGAGAGCGCAAACTTCCGCGATGATAATTTAAAGACAAAACATTTTTTTATATCAATAAACTGCTCTGGGTGAAGCCCTAATGTATGATGTTTTAGTTTCGATCGAAAGTTTTCATTTCAGTTACATTGAATTACAGGTGATATTTGTTCAATCTTGACTTTCCGTTTCTACCAAATGAAGTGTCATGTCGGCAACGGAAATTAAGACACAAAGTAAATAAATTTTTCAATCTATTTTTGCATAATTGAAAAGAAACCTATAGCCATGGACATAATAATGTGTTTTTATTCTCGAATCTTTAACTAGGGATGTTCAGCTATCATATTGCGGGAAATTGGTCATGTCGGCAGCGTCGAAGTAGAAGGTATTCGTTACGAAACTGATGCGTGCGTTACCGATGTTTTTTCGCGAGTCTTCCTTCGTGTTATGAGTTTCTTGAGTTTTAAAGTACAAAGATAATTTCAAATGCATCGTTTTTCCTGCCAAATTTTCCCATTATTGGAAATAGTTTATTTATTGTTTTTTTTAATGCTTCAAAAACATTTGAAGCATTCAAAAACATTTGAGTTTTCAAACAAAATTATAGCCATTTTTCACCCTCTTTTCTTTTACATCAATATTCAGACCTTCGTTCGTAACTATACTGCACACAAAAATATAATTTTGTTTTAAAATGAAAAAGTTATGAACAGTTTTGTGCAAACCTCCCTCCCCCGACAAACTCTGACTGTCTTGAATTAATTTCGTTTTTATGATTGTTTTAAGAATTTTATTTTATTGTGATTTTTTGGCTATTAACCTACTTATCTGTTTGAAAATAACTTAGTCGCTCTTATTTAAACTGTAACTAACTTTTAATTAGCCTCTGATTTTATTTATGAAACAAAAAAGCGTTTAGGCGGTGTAAATATTATTATATTTTAAGTAATATTTTTTTTTTGAACATAAAATGTAGTGAAAGTGTTTACTTTTGTACACTTAGTGTAAAATCGGTAATATTTGTCAGATCGGTAGCATTCCCATTAGGAATGCACCGATTAATCAGCAGTACCGATGAATCGGCCATAAGCGGCCACTTTGCCGATTATTAATAATCGGAAAAATCGGGCCGATTAATCGGCCAAAAAATATTCTTCAAATACTATTCTTTAAAGTATACCAACTGTTATGAATACTTTTATTAACAGTAATAATTATCCTCACAGCTGACATAAAAATTTTTAAAACTAATTTTCCTACTTTGAATGAATATACATAGACAATATTGCAACATTTTTCATGTGGCGATAGTTTTCTCCTTAACACAGGGCTTTTAGATAACCGCTAATTTTCAAAGAATAAAAGTAGTGAATTAAATTGCTACTAATTATTTAAAAATATGAATTAAAAGTGCTCACTTCAGACTCCCCCCTCCCCTTTGTTTTGAATTTTTATGTCATGTATTATTTTATGTTACATTTTATGTTACATAACAACAATGTGTTAATAATTAGGGATGGACCGGATAGTGGTTTTGCCGGATACCGGATATCGGATATCCGATGGCTCATCACACGCCGGATACCGGATATCCGGCCGGATATCCTGCGGATATCTGGCATTACAATTACATTGCATGTTCGCTTATTTTTATGTAATGCAGCTTCAAAACAATAAATCAAAGTTGTTTCTAGCATAATTTCTTTAAGAACATGTTAAATACATTTAAATTAATTTTTAAAGCCTCTATTTTATTTGTACAGGAGTAGCGCTACATATGAAATGAAACACTAGCATATTGTGATTTCTTTCTAAATTATGTATTTTTATCAAAATAGACGAAACTTTAAAAGATTGAATTAAATATTTCTGTATATACTCAAAGTTTAAACTTTTAATTATTCTTAGTTTAAATTTTAAAGCTTTTCTGTTTCAATATCATTTCAATAAGTTTCTACGTAAATGATACAGTTATTAAATATTTCACCAATATTAAAAAAAAAGAAAGAAACAAAGAAAGAAAAAAGGAAAAAAAAACTAAGCTCAGATATACGTTTTTTTTTTTTTCAAATTGATACATATTTTATTAGAATTTTATGAATTTAAACTTCATTACAAAGTAACACATTTTCTTATTTCTAATTTTGCAATAATATAAAGCAAAATTTTGCTTTGAAATTTTTTTTTTAAAGAATAATATGCATGTAATTTTTCTAACATACAAGTTAAAGAAGAAAATATTAAAACAGGACCAGTGTGTTAAATAATAATAATAATAATAAAGTTATACTCAAATAATCAGTTAAAAATTTTATATAACTCCAAAAAACAAAGGAACATGTTTTCTGAAGATTCAAATCAGCAGTTTAAATATACTTTTAAGAGGTATGCTAAAGTTGTTCACTTTTTAAAAAACAAATGAGTAAACTTTACTTAAATAATCAACTTGAAATTTTACTTTAGTTCCAAAAAATTAAGATACACATTCTTAAAAGTGGCAAGTTATCATTTTAAATACATTAAGGGTCATGCTAAACATATTCACTTTTTTAAAAACAAATTAATAAACTAATTCTTTAACGATCACCTCGAAATTCAACTTCATTTTGAAAAAATAAAGATACATTCCGAGATACAAATGTTATATTTATGGGTTATTCCAGCCAAAATGGTACAAATCATGTCTGAAATTGTCGAGTTAAGTTTATCAAATGAAGTAATTTTCGCCAACTAATCATTGTTTTAAAAATTATTCTCTGTTTATTTGTACATAATAAAGTGTAAATGGCTTGTATATATGAGTCATTCATTAAGGTTTTTGAATAGTTCGACCACTTTGTGTAACAGAGGAGACAAATCTGTACCTCAGAACCAGACTAACGTAAGTCCATTTTCGTCATTTTTCGGTAGAGGGGAAAAACGATTGTCGAATACATCGTTTTTCCCCTCTACTGAAAAACGACGAAAATGGACTTACGTTAGTCTGGTTCTGAGGTACAGAAATGAGGTTTGAAAAATATATTTCTAATCGTAAAGAAAAGTTAATTACAGAACAAGTATAAAATGAACTAAGCATCCTAAAACTAATTCTGTCTGCAATTTCAAGAAAAAATATTTTTTGCACTATTAATGCGACTGTAACAGAGTGGACATCCCACAGTGCAAATTAACTATCATCAGCAAAGAATTTTAGGCTTATCTTAGTTACTGATTATATAATTCAATGTATCAAAGTAATCAAAGCAGATACATTACTTGTACTTATTTAAAAAAATATCACATTGAATGCGATTGCTTATTTTGTTTCTGAAAGGTTTGTAACAGAGTGGACAGTTTGAAACATAAAAAAAAAAAATCTAGGAACAAAGATAAATAGGTGTTTTTGCAAGATTTTTTTGTTTACATATATAAAAATCAGCAGAAAGGGTGTCAGAAGCTTTTTTTGTGCTGTGCATTGCAAATGATTTTGTTGTTGCATTTCAGCCTAATCTTAAATTGCATTTTAAGTCCTAGCAATTTGAAGCTGGGGCAGATCATTTTTTCCTTCTTTTCCCAAGGATTTTTTTTTTTTTTTTTTTGGGGGGGGGGGGTCCTTTATAAATGGCTTATGCGTAAATAAGTAATACTTGGTTACACACAATTAGATGGCGAACAAATAAAAAAAATATAATTAATTGGTGGTAAACATTAAAATTCTTTCCCAAAATTCTGAAGTATCGGGACTGATTTGTACCATTTTCGCTGGAATGACCGATATATTATCATTATTATTTAAAATTATTCTAAACATGTTCACTTTAAAAAATAAATTAATAAACTTATATCTAAATAATTAACTTAAAGTTTTACTTAAATTCTAAAAGACAAAATACACTTTCTAATGATGCAAATTAACATCTTAAATACAGTCAAGTCTCAATAGCTCATAGTCCCAAGGGACCGGCTAAAAACTTAGTTATTGATAGTTCGAGTTACAAGCAGTTCCTACCGTCTTTTCAAGAATTTGGGACCAAATGAAAACTTTGAAATGAAGGTATATTTGAGTTTATAAAGCTTTGAGTTATCGAAACTCGATTGAATGTTATTGAGGGTCATGCTCAACATGTTCTCGAGGAGTTACGGAGCGGCGTGACAGACGTGAAAAGATTCTAATAGCAGAGAAATTTCTTTTCTGAAAGGAAGGTATTACAAAAAGAAAGAACGAAACAAAGTGCAAAATTCAAAATTTCTTTACACACATTTAAACTCTTTCAAAAAAAAAAAAAAAAAAAAGCATGGTTTTAAGTTGCGACGATTCATGAGGACAGATGTTTTCATTATCTAAAAGACAACTTTCGTCAATGTTAGATAGGTTATTTAGTGTATGTTATTTTCAATTATAATAAAGCAATAATAGTGGCAAAGTAAAAAATATCTAATTACAACATCATTGGGTGTTAATAGATCGCAATTTTTGTTAGAAGCACAAAAACTAAAAATAAAAGAATTCAATAAATAAAATAATTTGAGAATTTATATTAAAAGCTACTGCGATTAATTTTTATGAACTAACGATATGATCGTAAGTTTTTTTCAAACTTTTGTCGCACATTAATCCTTGAAGGTTTGTAGCCTTTTCTTTCTAAATATTTTAACTAAAATATTTTTGAAAAGCTGAAGACAATCATATTTTATCTGGCAATTGTGAAAAATCAAATATGCAGAATGCTTCCATGTCCAGCACACAGTCGGAGGAATAACACAATTTTTGTTTTAGAAGCAAAAATTGGTAAAAAGGAAAGATGAAAAGTAATTACATCATCTAAAAGGTTTATCAAACAATGAAATTTTTAACTAAGATTTTTACAAAAAAGAAAATATTTAATTAGGTCCTCACATCATACCGGATAACCCTCACATCAATTCCGGATATTCCCCACATCAATACCGGATACTTAGCCGGATATCATGCAAAAATCTTCCGGATATCCGTATCCGGGGCGGTCAGCCGGATCAGATATCCGGAAGTATCGGATACTTAAAATATCAGCCGGATAGGCCGGATACCGGATAGTCCATATCCGGTCCATCCCTATTAATAATATTATTGAAAGTAATATGAAAATTTGTTCTAAGAAATTACATAAAATATTGAAATTATTTTGTGAAAACTGGGAAAATGGAAAAAAAAAAAAAAAATCTCTCAGAAAAATATAACTTACTATTTCTAAACTTGGAATTGTATAAGAGAGAAAAAACAGTGATGGTAAAATTGGTAGTAGAAAAACAATCGTCCTTATCATTAATCGACTCAGCCGATTAATCGGTAATCGGCCAATTTGCTTATCGGTGCATCCCTAATTCCCATCATGTCGGTAACGCTCAAAGACAACCCCCCTAAAATGGGAATAAATGATCACAATGACCATGCCCCTAATTAAAAAAAAAGAATGTTACTAATGTGCATTTGAAATACCCTATTAATTTTATTTTCCGAGTATCTTTAAAAATTGAAAATTTCCACGGTCAAATTGGCACTTTTCCTGATATTCACCCTCACACGAAGTTATTTAAGAAGTTCCTTTGTTTCTCTCAAAATCGTTTTTTTTTTAATAATTTTCTAAAAAAGAGTTATTCAAAATTCATATTTTTCCGTGAAAGCAAATGTAAGACATCTTATCCAGAAATAATAGTAAGGTATCCCATCCTACTGCTTTTTCCGAGACGATAATGTTAAAAACTGTGTGTTTAAAAGTATTTTTAAGCGAAATTAAATTTAAACAATTGCTTTTTATTTTATATTTTTTGAAGTTACAAAACACACTATTAAAAGTTACGTTACGCTTTTTTTTGGCTAAAAAAAAAAGTTGAAAAACTGATGAAATAAAAAATAGTTGGAAAAAAAAAAAAAAGTTAAAAAGTTGGAAAACTGAAAAAAAAAAAAAAAAAAAAATGCAGATTGCACTATGAAAGCATAACATAGCGGATTTAAAAACATTGAATTTTAATTAGACTGCGCGCTTGACACAGCAATCCTTTTTGTTAAAAGTGGGTTTTCCTTTTTTAAAAGGAGGAATCTACTTGTAGTGCTGCCATCTGTTGTGTAAAATAAGAGCTTATTTCACAGTGGAATATTTCCAGAAAATATTTTTTCAGTGCTTCATTTGTTTACTTTTGTTATTTTTCCATGGCTAAATCCACTTTTATAATATCTATGAATTTGAAGAAGTTTTTACTCGTTATTGGAAATATTTTTACGAAAAAAATATAGTTGTTTCTCCTGTTTTATTTTGTTTCGATTTTATCTATTAGTTTTCCCAAGCACAGCTACAAAATTGCACATTTCTTTTACTCATTTAATCCCGTGACTCCATACAAAAAAATCTTTTGGACCTCATTAAGGCCTCTCCACTATTTTTTCTTTAGTGCATATGATTTCGATATCAATAGTTTTCAAATAATTGTATGAGCTTTTTAAGATGATGACTTGAAAAACGATTAGTACATTGAGCTCTCAATGTTATCGAACGAATTTTCTGACTGAAAATCCACATTTGTGATTTCTCCAAAGCAGTGTGAGGGGTCATGTCTCCCTGATCGGAAACTGGGACCCTGCATGAAATCGGAGTACTGTAAGATTTGTGGATGGGTGTTCCCGGCTACCAAACAGACATGGGGCTCAATTTTAATTTCATAAGCCCTTCAATAATGATGCATATCTAAGTTATACCGTCTTGATCACACACAATGACATTACTTTTCTCTCAATGATATTTATCAACAATCATTAGTATCAATCTTGATCCCTATAAAATAAATATCTTCTTTAACCTTAAATCAAGTGCCTCTTGCTCAATCCATTTGCCTAAAAGTGACTTCTTTTTCGCATACATTTGCATGTTATTCCTAGATTTTTAAACTTCTTTTTTAAAATTGTGACACATCCGAATATAAGGAACCATAATCTATCGTAGTGCGAAGCATCAATTTTCTAAAATGTTTTCTTGTATTTAAAAATGATGATTTCGTGACTATTGTCACAACCGCTACACATTCTTCTGAAACTTTACTCCTTTGTATAACCTCATACGATTGATTATTGCTGCAAATTTCATTTCATCCTAATGTTTTCTCCGCGGTGTTGCATTTTTTGCTATACATTAGTGGTGCGACATGTTTGAAAGCATCGATGTCAAAAAATTAACATCATCGACGGAATCAATATGTTGAATAGAAAACATTGATATTTTTAAACATCGATGTTTTAAAACATAGATTTTTTTCCAAATATATTACGTACATATTTGGAATGTACAAGAACGCCTCGTCAGATCATATCGTGCCTCGTTATTTCGTTCAATAGGACATGTAGAGCTTTTTTTTTGCTTTTAAGTCATAACCTTTTTTATGATTTTTTTTTTTTTGAAACGAAAAAAAAAACGAAAAAAAAACATACCTTGGACGCATACAACGATAGAAAAACATAGAACGCAAAACAACGATGTTAAAAAAACATCGACAGTAAAACATCGAGGGTAGATTATTGTTAGTGGCTGTATGAAACTGTTTCTAATGATATAGATACCAGGTGTGTAAGTATGAAACCGGAATTTTTCTACAGGAAAAACACGTTTATTGTAATGATATGATACAAAGTACCTTATTCAAAGTATTGTCCGTCGCTATCTATACATTTTTGCCATCGTTCTGGCAATTTGTGGATTCCGCGCCATGAGAACTGTTGATCTTTTGAGGCAAACCAGTCATCGAGCCATTTTCGTACAGCTTTGTAAGAAGTCAAGCCCTGCTCAGTAAGTGCGTATCCCATCGATGCAAACAAGTAATAATCGGATGGGGCAAGGTCCGGTGAGTAAGCAGCATGCAAAAGAATCTCCCAACGGAACGACTCTATCGTTTCCTGGACCCGTTTTGCTTTGTGTGCTGGTGCGTCGTCATGCAGCAAAATCACCTTGTGTTGTCTTTGTTGGTATTTTGGTCGTTTTGCACTCAAAGCTCGATTCAAATTGGTCATTTGTTGTCGGTAGCGTTCAGTATTGACAGTTTCCCCAGGTCTTCGTCCAACAAAGCTTGCAGGTCAGCGTCTTCAAACTTTTTCGGTGATCTTCCACGTTCTTCGTTCCTCACGTCAAAATCGCCACTTCTGAACCGTTTGAACCACTCGAAACACTGTGTTTTACCGAGAGCATGCTCACCATACGCCTCCACAAGCATTCGATGCGATTCGGCTGCGGTTTTCTTCAGATAAAAACAGAAAACTAGTGATGTCGGCAAGTCGTAATTTGTTGGCACAAAACTCGACATGTTTATCTCTAATAAACTAATGCTACTGAATGAAACTCGTGTTAGGGCCATGCTCCACAGTGACGTAAAGCAGAAAAATAAAGCAGAAGCGTAAAATGGATTCAATAGTGTTCCTATGGACAGTACCCGGATTTTCGGTTTCTGCCTTCAGTTTGGGTCGCGTTTTACGCTGATGTGGAGCATGGCCCTTATTGTGAGTTGGATATCTTTGTCGGATATCAATACAATAACAAGACACCGCTGACGTGATGAGTCGGTAACTACATCGACATCTAGCGCCACTTATGGAAAATTTCGGTTTCATACTTACACACCCTGGCACTCAAGTACTGAAAAAAGACATAAATATTTTAATAAGAATAATTATAACATTTTTGCGAAACTTTTTTTGCTGAAATATAAAACGTCGTCATCGAAAAAAAAAAAAAAAACACCGATCACGGAAAAATCATCTTAGTTTAACAAAAATATTGGTAACACCAATGTTTTGAAGCAAAAATGATTTTTCACCGCTGTCGCACCACTAGTTGTTAGGAAAAAAAGAGGCAACAAATGGCCATATTTTTACATTAGATACAAATTCATGCATATAATGTGTGTGTATATGTGAGCAAAATATAATTCTTTCTTACTTTCTTACTGAGATTGCCATAATAATTTTCCATGCCCAAGATATCAGCATAAATGATTTATATGATCTTTTACTTTTTCTAATCCTCTCCATTTTTTTTTTCGCCTTCTGCACATCATTTAAAAGAAAATGATCAAAGATCGTACATTTTTTTCAGCGCCACAAAAAGGTAGATTTGTCCCTCTTTAAGCGAAAACAAACCTCTAACCCAGGGCAGGTGGGGGGGGGGGGGGCTTAACGATCGAAAATCTACTTATCACAACTAATTCTAAGAACATTGTGAAAGCACCTGTCAGATGATCACTTTTTTCTTTCAAACAAAAGTGTTGGGCAAAAAAGTTAGAATTTTCTTCTTTTGTTAGTTCTGTAGTTAAAAAGTAAAGTAAGTGAATATGACGAGTAAAAGAAATTTAGACATGAGTGATTCTATTCATGTCATTGGTAAATCCTAAAACATGATATGTTCCTTTGATACTTTATAAAAAATAACCTGAACAGATAATATAATGTATAATATGCTTTATGGGTGGATAATATAAAAAAGCTCTTCGTGAAACAGCTAATTTTGTTTTTTAATCAAAAATGAAGGAGATGGTTTTCAGTATAGACTGAAAAAACATTTTTTTTCACCTATAAAATAGTAATAATGCTTTTGATTTTTTTTCATAGTCCTGATAATAGTGTTACCTTTGCATTCGGTGTACATTAGTTGTAAATGAATAATCGAGAAGAGCAATAATAAATAAATAAATAACATTGTGCAGAATAAAAAAAATTAAATTAAAACAACTCTTTATTGCACTAAGCAGAGGAATGTTGGTCTTTATTTACCAGGTCATAGGGATATTACTATTTTTATTTTTTTTCTCCTATTACTATAAAAAGTAAATTCTCTTTATGGTTATGGAATACTTGTCTTATATTTTTGATTTAAGGAAATAAGATTCATTAAATCGAAGAAGTAATTTCAAAAAGTAAACCAGTTCCATCGAAAAAAAAAATTGAACTCTTCATTAATAATGTTACTACCGTAAAATGGGGTGAATCGGAACACTTTTCAGCTTTAATTGTAAAAAAAGTAGTTAAAAGATTGTTTTTTTTAATTTGATTTTTTAGGTAAAATCTTCGATCTTGCTTTGCGTTTGATATTCCAAGCAAAGACAAAACATTTCGAACAGTTTTTATTTATATATGTAGGAATTTAGGGGTGTTCTGAATCTCCCCGCTGATAGCGGTTAATCCGAACACTTGCTCAAATATTTATTTTTTTCGATTTAACCTGTGATAGGTCTCACAAAAATGAGTAATATTGATGGGGAAGAATAAGAACAGACAGTTATTGTCAAATAAAAATTTATTTTCTATACAAGTAAAGGTTTATGATTTGTCAAAATTTAAAATGATTTTGAACTTATAAAAAATTAAAATTAATTTTAAGAAATGCTTTTGAATTGAAATACAAAGCTGTAACATAAATTGAAGTCACTCATATCGTTCACAAATATGTATTTTTTGTCCTTAAAACTACCAGTTGCGGCTTGGCTTAAGTTTTTTCATAACATCTTCTGGAATGAACGCTGCCTTTTCTTTAGTTTCTTGAAATCTCTGGGTTTTGGGGATTGTCCTGTAAGATTTTCCCACTTATTCATCACTGTCTGTGTGCTGGACTTTTGCTACATAAAGTCTGTATGACTTTCCCCCATGTATTTTAAGTAAAAAGAAGTCTCCTGGAGCAAAAATCTTTTTAAATCTGCAACTTTCTGTCATTCTAAGATCTAGTTGCTCACGAGAAGGGATAAACAGTAATAAATCCTTGTCCTTGTCTTTACTAGAAGAATTGGGGTTAGAATCTTGATTTTTCAAACAGTTTCCTTTAAATAAGTTTGAATTGGAACAACAGAACCGAGTGTTCCGATACACCCCGCAATTTTTTTT